>VXAD01010019.1:24803-61356 GCA_013399195.1 Dicrurus megarhynchus | reverse complement strand
AAGCCACAATAATTGTCTCTCCAGGGAAGACAGCAATGCTTCACCACCGTTCGTAAAAATTTATTTCCATCTGTAATTCCAGGAAATAACACCTTATTTGTCACCTTTTTTATTCTTTGTCTGAGATTTAATGTTCCATGAACTTGTACTAAAATATTACTTTCTAACAACATCTCAGAAAGATGTTATCAGGTGGCTCATAGTTATTTCAGTCCTTGAGCTGCATGACCATATATTCCTACACGATAATCCTAAGGAAAATGGAGCAACAAGCCCTAGCATAAGAATAGATGTGGGTGAGAGTGTGCATGACTACTACTACAAAGATACAGTTCTTATTCCCAGTTTAGCTCATGTTCCTGAAAGGAAAAAAATAAACCATGATATATTTAAACAGGTACAGTTTTAACTTCCTCCATAGTTGTGCAAGGTGCCAAAAAACTCACTCCATGAAACTTCTGAAAGGGCTTTACTGTTGTTCATGTACTGAGTTAGACACATGGGAGAAATACCAACAAGATATTCTCAAAGGGCCAGAACAATGGAAAACTTTTCTGGAAACCCCAGGAATCAGAGAACTTTGGCAAAAGGTTCAGAGCGGCATTCAACCAATATGAAACACATCTTAAAGCATTAACTTAACCCATTCAACTCCACACACTCTAAGCCAGTTCAATTTTAAGTTACCCAAAAATTCCAAGAAGAGGGAATTAGAAGAAGGAGGAAAAGACAGAGAGATACAAAAGAAGAAACATAGCTACCAGTCCTGGTTCCAAAAGTGTTCATCTGATAGAAATTCCAAGAGGAGGTAGGGTCAAGACATATACCCACCCTACTTCTGCTTTAAATACCCCTTGGCCTTCCTGGGCCTTTCCCCAGGTGGGACTTCTGGTCATTTGGCCACTCAGGAGCTGGGTTAGGGGCTCCAGCACAGGTGTGGAGCATTGCCTCTGCTGTGCCAGGGATTGGCAGCCACGGCCAGGCTGGGATACATCCTTGGGGTGTGGGGGCATGTATGGAGCAGAGCATCTTGCACCAGAGCAAGACCCAGCCTGCCCCTTCCCCTCACACACACACACGCAGAGGAAATGTTTTGAGCCATCAACCATTCCAGTCACCCACAAGTTGGACGATTTCTCTTTGAGAAATTTGTTTTCTGCTCAAAAGTTACATTTAGAAAATTATCCTTTGAAGAGACATTTTTAAAACAAGTGGGAGGCGTGGATTTGTTTTGTTGACTTTTTTTTTTTGAGTTTTAAATTATCTGTTCCTGAAATGTGTCCATGACAATCTTCCTGGTTTTGTTTCTGATGGTGACTGACACGCTTAAGGGAAAACTTGGCCTATACATACTGAGAAAACTAATACTGAGCTGATACCAAGAGTGTTTTAATATATTCTTTCATAGATATGACATTTTACGTCTCCATTCATTAAAGTAAAAACAAAATTATGCTATGTGCAATCATTGCATAAATCATGTACATACAATTTTGCCATAGGATAATTATGTTGTCTCAGAGAATACTTTTTTCCATCAGATATTTTTCTTGCAATGAAAGAAAATTTCTGTAAGATTGGTTTAGAAAATTTTATCTGCAGGAAAATTGCTGTTGACTGATACAATCTCCTTCACCAAGAGCAATCTCTCTTCTCTAGGACAGCACTTAAAATTACATTTCTCAGCTGAAGAAAATGTAAATGGAACAAAGTATGGCAGGTGAACAAATTTTTTTTTTAAGTCATTGTAGAATCATCAAGGACTTTACAGACACTTTCACAGACCTGAAGGCAAGGAAATGGAAAGTTTACTACTAGTTTCACACACATGCTTTCCTGCTACCCTTCCGTTGCCACAGCTGCCAAATAGCATGACCATGCCATCTCAAGACAGAAACTCCAGTTCAGGCTAAATGTATCTTTTGGTGTTAGTTTTGGCATGGAAATAAACTGATCACAGAGCTGTCATATGCAGTAAATCCTTTCAGTCATAATAGCTCTCTCCATATCAGCAAACAGTAAAGTCCAGAAAAATAATTTCTGAAGGAAACATCAGCGAGTACTCAGGAACACCCATTTTATTTTGCTTTGTATTTTTGGGGACAGATTTTTTTTATTTGGCTTTTTTTTCCTCCAGACTTCCTCTAAGTTAGTTCCATGGACTGAATGCCACTTAGTGGTTGTGGCAGGCTAGATGCACTCCTGGACTGCATCTTCCAGTTTAGGTTCATCCCAAAGGAATCCAGTTCTCACAGGCTGAGACAGCTACATAACACAAACCAAAGCAGAGTGTGGGGACAACTGCAAGTTTCCCTTCTTTATCTAACCTAAAGATGCACTCAAGATGACTTTAAAAAAAAAAAAAATTCTCCTTTCTGTTAAAATAGATTTATGCACAAAATAATTCTATTGAAGAAATTTTTTTTTTTTTAATAAGAACATCATTTTAAGAACATCTCTTAGTAGGTTAGTGAGGAGTTAATAAGACATTTTCTGTTAAGACTTTTTTTAGCTTAGCTTTTCATTGAACCTCTGGATGACACAGCAAAGTAGGGACACTTCTGAAAATGTCTCAGTCAATCAATATATGAACACATAAAGAGAATATGTAAGGAAGACTTCTGTGTCCTATTTAAAGTTGACACATGGAATCACCATTTAACATTCACCACAAACTATTTGGATCACTACTGTCAGACTCTACATGGAAGATAGAAGCTATGCAAGTAGAATATTTAAGATCTTTCTGCTGCTTTTCTGCAAACTTTATTGTTTACAGTACATCTGTGCATAAACACTACCAATTGTAATTGGACACTGAAGTCCATGGAGTTGTTTGGAGAATTGAGGCCTTAGAATTTTTAAGTATGGTATTTTCAATTTCAATTTATAATTATTAATGTTAATTATTAAGATGGTATTTTTTCTAATTGCTATCAGTGCTTGTAGCCTTTTAAAAACACGATTTTTTCCCTTAAATAACTAAACGTGAATTAGAAAATTAAAATATGGTTTGCTTTCCATTCTAAAGCATCTGTTCATCTGGAAGGTCTTAATTAAGGACATATATGTTGAGGCTTCCCCTTTTTTTTTGTGACTACACCATAAGATCTATTTTAAGACATTTTAATTGTGAGCATTCTGATCATCAGCATGAAAAATTCAGTAAATTGAGGGCTAAGAGTATCTGAAAATAAAATTCCACAAATAGAGGTCACTTCAGCATTGTGAATTGCAAGCTCAGACTGTATTTGTTACAGGAGACAGAGATGGAGCACAGGTGAGACTTATGCATACTCCTACTCATCTGCCACCATCCATCAGGGTCTAGAAAAAAAGTAACAGGTTCAATCTTCAACTAGTGTTGATGATGACACCCTTTGTAGGGCTTAGATCCACTAATGAACACAGACATTCAGAAGACAAACAAAGGTGACATGTGAAAGGTCCGGGTGATTTTTACTCCTATTATTTATCCATTTATAGATGGAAGAAACTCAGTGAGAACAAATGGATATCCAGGATGGATGCCACGTGATTTTATCTCTATTTCATCTGCAGAAATTAATCTGTACCTTAACCATTGAATGCACTGGCAATCAAATGCCCGGTGCACCTGTGCTGAGATTATTCCTAGCTCCAAAGCACAATTCTTAAGTTGTTGTTTCAGATGCAAGCCTACTTAAAACAAACATTTTTTCTTCTCTGATCTTTTCACTAGTCAGAGTGCAAGTTTGGGAGTTTGGACCTATAGGGTCACAGAGATCTCCTGGCTACAAATGCTGAAGGGAATGCTCAGTATGATAAACTCTTCTCCTTCTTTCCTTACTGCACCTTTTCTTTCTGCATCTGAGGGAAGAAGGTCATCTCCGTTCTGCTGCCTGCACACACAGCACACATCTATTATGTTCAAGCCTTCTGAGCAGGGAGTACAAGTCCTGTGTTTGTCTCACCAGCTGACACTCATGCTGGGAGGAACTGCTCTTTCTGACAGCTCTGGAACCTAAAGGTGATTCTTTCTTTTTTCCTGATGTAATAAGATTGGCAAAGCACCATCTGGTGTCCAGAGGTCTTATCTGAGAGTTAGATTTCAATTACTGCAAAGTCGGAGAGTTCCAGTCACACTGGTAGGTTAGAAATCTTCATCAGTCAATAAATTGCTTGGTCACAGCCTGAAGCAGGAAGGGATACATCCTGCACAGCTATTTATTCTTCCTGTCTGTTCTCTAATTCCTGATTCTGGGAATTCTAATCAAGATCCTTTGGTAGGTCCTTTGGTAAATGGGGTTTTGGCCTTCGCACCCACCCAAAACTTCTTAATAAATCAAGAACCATTAGAGCATCCTTGATGCAATACTCCCAGGTAATCTGGAAAGTATATTGGAGTAAAATAAAAAGCTATAAATGAAGTTGCAGCCTCCCTGTTTAGCTCTTACTACCTATATCACAGTATGGACTGATACAAGCAAAAACTGCCAGTGGCAAAAAGGACACTCCATACTTCTATAGTTAAGGGTCCTAGAAGTGAAAACAGATTGTTTCCATACATGTTTTGAGAACTTTTCACATAAATTGAGTGACACCAAATTAAATTTTTAAAAAATATAAAAATAATCTTCCCAACTGACTCCACTTTCTCTTAGAGACTTTTAATCACTTATCTTCAGTGCCAAAGAAATGTCATCTGCCCCATTATGAAATCCCAAGGGGGGCACCTGCTCTAGTTTTTCACAAGGAAGACTAAACAAGGTCACAGATATGGAGGGAATGAGGGCTGGAAGGAGTGAAATATATGGTTATGACAGACTAAGTAACTAATGGAAGAAACTACTTTCTCTTACCTATGCTGTGATTTTTGCGGTGCTGGCATATATCACTTACCTTGCTATAAAAGATGAAAAATAAATCTTCTTAATAATGAAGACAGTCTAAAATTCACTGGGAGAGAGGCACTGTACAGCAATTTGCACTGCTTGCAGTAGTTTTAAATACCTTCCTCCGGGTTAGGCTTTCATAGCACACAGCAAATCCACATCCATTCAGAAGTGAATGTGTGACTCGAACCACGTCAGATTTTAGCAAATTCATTTCTGAGACAAATGACCCAATTGAATCTAATGGCCCTGTGAAGCTGTCTAGAGTAAAACATGAGTAAGGGATTGCATGTTTGAGGCCTAAGACATTAAGAAACATACTGCTGCTACCCAGTGATAGCATCATTAATGCAGCTATTTATTGGTTTATTTTTACTTAGAACAGGAGAAAATGCATGGCCCTTCTGAGACCATGAGAAATCAATATACTTTCAGCTTCTAATAACATGAGCTAAACCATTTGCTATAGTTTGCAGTGAAATCTGTTGTGGGTATATGATGCCTTTCATTCTCACATTATTTCCATTTTAACAGACACAAGCAAAGACTTGAGTGTAACCATAATTAAACCTATGCTACGCTGCCTAAAATGAAAATTATATATATTAAAAAGTCAAAAAAGTTCTTTTAACAGTCTTTTTTCATAATAAAGAAAAAATATGGTCACCAAAATCTGGATAAAATATCGTACAATCACCAACTTGCAGCAGCACCAAAGTTTGTATTAAAAGGGTGTCATTGACTACACAGTCTATAAAAATGACAAATAACACATTCCATAGACGCTTATTGGAACCCATTGATACCCTATTTTGAGATGATCCACTGCTACATACTAACATTTTTCCATGTAATTTCCCCTGAGCATTAAGGCCTCCTCAGCAGGAGGAGGCCTTTCAGAAGCATTGCGCCTCCAGAAGAGAGGGCAGCACTCCTTAAAAACAGGGATATGTTAGGTCAACACACATCACCATTCCTGAACCACCGATGCCAAAACCTTTCAAAAGTAATTTATGTTTGGTTTTATTTGAAATTATCCTTGTTCATTATTATTCTCACGAGAGCTGGGCTGGAACTCAAAGAAACATCATGGGTTAATTCTGCAGGCTTCATGTGTGAAACTGTGGCTTTGGGGGTATTCCATTTCAAAAGCTGAAAACTCATAAATATATCAGTAGTAACTGGGCTCATCTGGCTTTAAAAAAAAATATTCATTTGCAAGAGGTATAATTAAAAATAAATCGTTTGAAGAGCAATCATTATTTCACTGACTACAATGTAACAGCTTTCCCCTGCTATAAGCGCTTAGCACCCACTGCTCTCAGGGCTTTATCTTACTCGCAACATTTATTTTTGATTCACAGTACAAGAAAATATCTCTTTGCTTCCATAAAGTTTGTTCTTCCTTTTAAGTACAAGTGTATAGGTGTTTTACTTGCTTGTACCAAATGTTTTATTCCCATTTTTAGGACTTTCACAGTGTCTCCAGGGTCCAAGAGACCTTAGAAGCTTTTTAGAATTCCCTCAAGGTTGTCTTAAAAATCCTAATACCCTAACATACTGATTCAATTTCTCTTTGTGCTTATAATTTAATACCTGACATCCAGGATAATGCAACTGGGCTTGTTCATTTTGGCCACTGCATCAAATGATGAAGTTTCCAGTGCTGCAAGCTTCACCAACCAGAAGGAAGTCTGGGGGATTCCACATGGGCAGACATTGTGCAGTAGGAATATATTTCCAAAACTGAGCCAAAAAGTATCAGGAAGAACTTGATTCAACCCAAACACAATGAGGTTGCTGGTACATTGCCCAAACATATCTGTACTATTTATTTTTTCTCCAGACAAGTGAATACTTCACATCATCGACGTCAAAACTGAACATCACTTAATCAAACAGATTTGGCAGGTGTGCTCAGCATCTCAGCTTCTGAGAGTCCTAAACCTGGGTGCCAACAAGTCACATAGAGGGGATTGCAGCTGACATAAGCACTGAACCAGCGGCACTGAAATATTTGCAAATATAAAACTTAACAGAGATGATAGACTGAAGAAAACCAGGAAAATATAGCCATCTTCTGCCTCTCATTTGCTGGCTAGACAGGGGTTTGTAAAGATTGCTTGTTCTATTTGCCTTTACAACTTGACAGTAACAGTGGTTCCCCAATGTGGTACTGAATTAGGAGGTACTGTGTTTGTATTGTTAGAACCTTAATTGAAGCAGTCAGAGAGAAATGTTTTATCACAGAAAGAGAAAGGACTTTTGAAATACTACTCTAAGGAGACTCGGTTTTAATGATGCTTAACACAATGTTTTAAGCCACACATTACATCTACACGCTATTTCTTGTTAAATGTTGGTTGTTTAACAGCAGGCTGGCATCAGATTGCCTGCTGTGGATAGTTAGGGCTGGCTCATGCAACTTCTGACAGTCTCAACACTGATGAAAGAGAGCGCCAATTTTAGTTCTTACAGTATTTCACTTCCTGACACTTTCTTTCTCAGGCTACTTTTTGTGACAGATGTTCTTCACATGGCAGTAGGTGCAAGCACAAATATAATCAGCTGCTAAGCTGTATGGCCTGATGTCACTTAGAACACCAGGTAAGAGACCCGGATTATAAAAAGTAGGTTCATCTGTTCCTCATCAGTGTTTAACTCAAACTTTAGATATGGATACAAAAATACAGAAATAATGAAATAGTAATGAAATAAAGACTCTCATCATTAAACATTTTAATCACAAGTCAGCAATTGAAGAGAAAGCATGATATAGAAACCCAATTTTAGCAGTATATTAGTGAGTCAGCTTTTATTTATAAGGTTGTTAAGACTAATAAACATCAAATAAGCAGGTTTTTAGAAAAACCTATCAAAGTATGAATTTTCAGTTAAGTTGTTTAGCCACAGTTCAGTTATATTTCAAATCAGTTGACTACCTTTATTTTTCCAAGGGGTTTTTTTCTCCCTTATCCCACTTCAGGAATTCGCACACTCTCCATTTAGGGAAGAGAGGGGTTTTTTTTCAGTTGTTGTGGGGTGGCATTTTGTAGTTGGGTATTTCTTTTCCTTGAAAAAGAAAATTGCAGATGCTGTCACAGATGAAGAAAAGATAAAAATTTTGTCTGTAGCAGATTTAAATATAAACAAAATTAGATGCAACCCATTACAAAATTACCAAGCTTTAAAATTTGAATCCTTACCCTTCATACACAGAGCAGCAGCAAGCAAATTTTAAAGCATGATCATTTTAAAAATCAAAATTGCCTCTTTGCCAAAATATACTTTTTTTTGTCTAAATGTGGCAACATGTATGTATCTGAGGAAGCTGTTCCATACAGACAAAGGAAAGGGGACAGTTCTCAGAGTAATTTCATGGACTGAAAATGGCATTTTTACCCAGCTTTGCACAGGAAAAAACACTCAAGAGTTCTGCACTAGTTCTGATTTTTTCCCACAGCCCCTTTCTAAAAGGCAGGTACACCCTAAAGGAAATGGGAAAAAGCCAAATCAGAAAGGTTGATAAGGTGGTTCAATCAATCATGAGACATATTAGTACTGGTAAACAAGGTCATCTAACCAAAACGTCAACCTTCAGAAAGGAGGCAGAAGTAATGCATTAATCTAAAGCCCCAAAAACCCATGAGCTGGTATGCAAATCTAATAGCCAGTTACTGTATTATTGATGCTGACTTTCTTTTTGTTGCTCCAAGAGGGAAATTTGCATTTTCTGGTAGAAAGAACTATCTACAGGCAGTATATAAAATGAAGCAAAACATCTCAAAAATCCTAGTGCCATCAAAGACTTACATGATGAAGTAAACACAGCATAGAGTAATAAAAGCAAACAGCTCACATAACCGAGGTCACAGAAAGTACCTTCTGCCATGATTTTTGGTGAGTAGAGACTAAAAGTCCCATAACACATTGAAAACTAAAATTCTTTTCAGATGACTGGAAAACACACACACGCAAAACAAAAAAAACCACCCAACACCTAACCAAACCAGCCGAACCAAAACAAACAAACAAAAAACTACAAAGGAAAAATAATAGCCAAACTTCTTTACATATTTCAAGCTTCACACGTCTGTAATTTCATGTACGGAAGAACAATTTAGCAGTGAAAGCCCACAGTTGCCTGGATGGGCCATGTGTTTATAAATGTACACCCAAATGGAATGAGTTCTTACCAAAAAGCTGACTGAAAGTGAGCTGAAATGCGTGGAGCACTTGAAAATATGAATGAAATCCAGAGCACCAGAATTAGGATGAGGGCAAAACCTTGCGCTTCCACTTGTAGGCATTCTTAAGTCAAACATTTAAATTAGCAGACAACAACCCCACGCAGAGGACCTATCTTTTTCAAGTATTACTGCAGTCATTCTTGCATAAACACACACACACACAGATCAGAGATAAGAACACCTATGGCGCATTACAAAATTTTTTCAAAATGCCTGTCTTTTCTAGCCTTCATATTTTTAATGCTTGGAATAATTACCTCTTAAATTATCCCAGGAATGGATTTTCTGTAGCATTACTGGGGTGGCCATTCCACATCCTAAAGAATTTGATTTTCATTTACCTTTTTTCTTCTCCTTTTATTGCTATTATTATTTCTTCTTTTTTTTTTTTTTTAAGTTACTTTTCTGTAGTTAATTTACCCTTATTTGCTTTTTTTTTGCTCTGAGCTCCACTTTCAATTTCTTCTCTATTCATGCATTTGAGATGATTATCGTATCCCTTCAGTTACTATTTCCCTGATTTTGTCTCCCTTTTTTGGTTGGGCCCCTCCCTCCCTCCAAAACCAAATACATAATCTTCCATTGAATTTTGCCTGCATGAAAAGGGTACAATGAGACCATTTAATCTTCTCCCACTAATTGGTCTCTTCAAATCTCCAATCTCTTTTGATAGGGGTTTTTTTCCTGAGTTCCTTTCAGCAAATTCACATTTTGTTGTGCCAGCTCCAGCAGCACCAGCACACATCCGGCTAATGCAGGACCGTTTACATATTAAAAATGTACATGCAAATGTTGAGCACAAAACAGAATGACTTCAGAACAGATTTTAGACAAAATCACACACCAGTGCAAATCCTTTGGAGAACACCCAAGTGCCCTGGAATTAAACTTTACCCTAGGAAACTGCTAGAAGCGAGCATGTGATAATATTGAACACTAGAATGGTTGAAAGGCACCTTAGCTGGTTCTACCTCCTTGCCATATGCAGGGACATATTCCACCCGATCAGGTTGCCCAAAGCCCGGATCAACCTGGCCTTGAACACTTCCAGGGATGGGGATATAAGCCTGTCTTGAGCAAGAGAGGCAGTAGAACAACGCCTGTTTATGTCATACCAAGGTCCAAGCTGAATGTTTCCAATACTTTACAGTTATGATATATATATACATAATTCATTCATTTAAGACACTCGTATCTCAGACATCACAATCATAGGACCCACAATATTTAGATTCGGAAATTAGGCAATTAATAAACATACTACAAAATGGTCTTGTACCAACATGTTGAATTTGAAGTCGGCTGAATGACTCCAATTTGAAGGGTTAAAACATCTTACATTATCAGGTAAGGAAAGAGGGAACAGCCTTCTTCAGAATCAATTTGACCAATCTGTTGAAACTAGTCCAAAATACATTTGGATAAAAATGAGCCTAAAATATAACTGACTGATAAGGATACATCCATCCAGAGAGAACAGTAATCTTGTAATCTCTGTAATCCTACACTTAGGGATTTTTAGTTTGGACACACCAAAAGCACTAAAATATTCCAGTTTGGTGTTTGCCAGGTAAAACCTGGAGCCTAAAACCATCTCTGCTCACCATGGGCCTGTGGACATATGCATTTCTGCCTGACTTCTCATCCAGAAAAATTAATTCTGCTAGTAATAAACACACTTTATATGATACATATATGCTCCACCCTAACCTTGTGCCACCTCCAGGTAATTCTCCATGCTGATTTGTCCTAGTCTGACATCTCTGTGTGCTGGGAATTAGGTTAACCTTTTACATTTCCCTAATGGATGCTTCATACACACCAGTCAGGGATTTTGTTTATTTCTTCCCCAATGTTGAGGAAATCTCAACTTCAAGGGATTAGGAAAGAATGAGGAAATCAACAACAGGTGAATTAGAAGTGGATCAGACACTTCCACATTGGAAAAAAATGTAAATGATAAAAGCTAAGTTTGATCCTCATGTTCATGCATGCTTTCAAAATAGGATTTGTCAATTGCAGATGCAAAGCAGTTTCAATTTCATATTAGTCATTTTGTCTAGTTTATATTCTGAAATATTAAAGCTGCATAAATGACCTGCCAAGTATTGATGTAAGCTTATTGACGAAACAGAATGCTTTACAGTAAGGGCATCATCTCACAAGGCTCCAGACAGTGACTCTTTAATTACTGTTTCAGCCTCTGCACATCAGATCTCTAATACACAGTACAAGATTCACCTTTTTTTATTTTAAATAACTGATTTACATAGGAATAGGTTACGTGAAACCAATACTCTTTGATAACAAAACCAGAATTATTCTAAAATGATCAATTATACTTCCTTCACTAAGGTTTAGAAATAAAAGGTAAACTCGGCAATTTCTTTATAAATTCATTAAATCATTTTGCAGTAGCATACAGATCCCTCCCATATCGTGTAGAAAGATACAGCAGTGCAACAAAATAACCTAAAAAAGAAGCATAAGAGAATAGACCTTTTCCTAGCATTCCATGTAAAATTAGTAAACAAGTCTCTGTATTAAGACAGGGGATCAGATCTAGCCAAAGCCCCCATTTAGAACTGGGCAGGTACAGAACCATTAGTTATTTCACAAGGAAGGGGAGAGAAAAAAGTAACAGAAATTGATACCAGGTCAAACTAGACTTGCCTGTATTAGGTCCATGAATTATGTCTGTATTTAGTTTTCTTCTCCTGACTTTCATTGCCATCTTTTATGTTCTCTCTATATTTCCATTTGTCTTCCACTGTCTTTGCTTAGCATGTTGCATATTTATTTTATCAATTATATTTTCATTATGCTCTTCCTTGATAAGAAAATCAAGTTAAAAAAAAAAAAAAATTAAAATCTTACCTGTTTTTACTCATCTGTGAAATGTAAACAATTTTATGCAAGCTTTTGGGACTGGATATCACATTTACCTCTTTTATCAGAGAAAACATCTCTAACAACTGGTTTGACAAACATGCATATTTTTGCCTGGTTCTGGTTGCTCGTTGGCCAGCCTCTGCATAAACCTGCCTCAAACACAGAGCACAAATTAAAGACCCAAAGGTTTCATTCATGCTGCTTGCATAAGAATGACCACTTTGAAAATGAACTCTGAAGACTGGCTTAGCAGTTAAGGTTGTGCTACGAGGATTCACTCCCCTATACAAAGAACAGGCATAACATGGATCCATATCCATAAATGCATTGCTCAATAACCCATCATATCTGTATCAAAGGCATTATCTTTTGAATTGTGCAATCTTTGTACAGTTGCTCTATTTCAGAAAGTTTTTACTCAGAATTCCTTCAGGTTTTTACTTCCATTAATATTCTAAAGACATCTAAAAGAATGATGTCTTTAAATACCAATAACTGTCACTCTTCATCCATAATTTATGAACCTCTTCTTAACACAAAATCCATAGGTATGACTTTTTGCCCCTTAACTCCAAAAATTAAAGCCAGACAAAGCTGTAGTGAACAGCATAGGAATGTGACTATCATTATCTGCAATCTCAAAGACATCTGCTGTTCAAATAAAGTTCATATTTTTTCACTTCTGGGGCAAAATGCTATGAAAGGCACCCTGTGGTTTCAAATCAATTTTATTTACTTTATTTTCATTTCAACAATGTTTGACAAGGTAAACCTCTTAAGAAATATTGTATCGTTTATGAAAAAGGCCACTGAACCTTAAGAAAGTAGATAAACTGAACCCATATAAAGGGTTCCCTCAAAGGGATGTTTTCCTTTAAGTTGCTGTTGTCAATAAAAAATACGACTTTGTTCTTTGTTATGTGGAGATTAAATTTCAAAAGAAAGAGTAACATGAAAATATAAAAAAAAGCTTCACTCAAATAAGGATGAACACGAGTCTGGATAATCAAAAATTTCAAAGAGAAGGCAGCAGCCAAGTCTGTAAATCAAGCCAAGAAACTTTTTAGAGGCACTTCTTAATATGGACACAACTTATTTACAGGTTAAAAGATGTCATTCCTGTTGGTGTCTTCCAAATCTGAAGAGAAAATAGAGAAGGTTATATGATGTCAATGTTAACTAAATGTTAACACTAATTTCAAAAGACAAGGAAGGACATTAAGCAGAAGGAAATGAGTCTTCACAACAGTGTCCAGTATATATAAGATCGCTTATATATGCAATCACATGTCTAAAATACTATCACCAAAAAAAAGAAAATTATTTACTCCTGCACGAAATTCTATTTTCATAAATGCAGATGGTCACGGAGGACTAGACTCTGCAAAGATTTTTATTGTATTTCCCAAGAAAAGCCACATTACCTCATATCGACACAGCAGCACTAAGGCATGCAGCACAGAGATCCACAAACTGTCTGAGACCCAAACAGATCAGTCTACACTTGGAAGCCCAAGAAGCACCACAGCCATGTTCTCAAAGCATCAAAACCCAGCCTATAAAGCCCTGCCTCCTGGCCCTGTGCTAACACACACACAGACCCCGACCCAGGCTGGCATCACTAACCCCAGCAAAGCTTTCCTATCTACAAACTATCAATATTTATCAATATCAACACGCAACTACTGTTGTCATAGGAAAGTAGAAAGAAAAACAGTTCAATACCAAGCTGTCAATTGTGAACATCCTTCGTTTTGTTCCCATTTTTATGGTATTTACTATCAGGACTTCAGGTAGTTGTGTTTTTCTATAATTCTGTCATGGTAACATAAAATCAGGACAATTGATTTAAGTCCTGCGTCTTTGGTTTACAGGCTGGATTCCACTTTCAGCAGGAAAGCTTAACTTGGAAATCAGTACATAAATTTAGAATTTGTGCAGGTTTTAAATAAAATCAAACAGTGAAATTTGCTCTCATGCTGAGCAACAAAAACACAGCTTGAATACAGTAAGAGAAGGGCAAAACTCCAGGCAAAGCAGATATTTTACTAATATAATCAGTCTTCTAAACTTTTGATTTTTCAGTCACACACTAAGTTGTTCAGTTTCCTGACCATGCTTTCCAAAGAGGGATAAAGATACTGCGTACAGACCAAGCACCTACTTCCCAATGCAAACTGTGCTTAATCTATGGAGTCTCAGCACAGTAAAACTTGATAATTCTGAACAACAAAGCACTGAACAAGAAGATACCATTCAGTAAGCCTGGTGCTATGACAGGTTTTTGATGGTATAGGGGATGGATATTATCACTAGGCTTGTATACGGTAAAAAGGCAGATTGAAATTTTATATATGGGCTTTAATTTGCAACAAGAAGTGGCTGAATGTTATAGCCACAGATCTATTCTTTATCAAACATTCATTTAAAATGCTGTTTCTTAAGTAGATCAAGTAGCTGTAGAGTGTTACTTTCACGACTAAAATGGTGTGGTTTTCCTGCTGCTGGTTTCAGGATCTCAAATTTAAATAACACTGTGTTACTCTGAAGCTTGCCCAGTGTTTCCTCAAAGGTAATGCACAAGGACTTCTTATTGAAAAGATTAAATGTCACATTTTTCAATCTCTCTCAAGACAGTTCTTCTCTGAATTCAGAGATGACCAAGCTGTCAAAAAGGCATACTCTGCAGCTCATGCTGAACATGTACAAATCACATCCTGAAAGGCTATCTGTACAGACACAGACACACGCACACAAAATCAGCCAAATTGTTCCAACAAGGCTTGCACGAAGCCAATTTGTGTGATGTGCAGTGATAACTCATCCTATTAAATTATTAAGGTTGATCTGATGGATTTCTTTAAAAAGAAAAAGCCCCCCACATTCAGGGAAAAGAAAGTAAAATTTTATATTTAAGTTACCTAACCTGGACATTTCCCAGATCCCACCATCTAGTGTGGGAATAAGGCGTATGATATGGATTTCTTACTAGGTTAAAATCCAGAGATAATTAAGCACTGTTCAGAAAACACACACATAGAAATGCATAACCAACTGAAATACAACTGGATGAAAAGCAGGCCTCATAGTGGCCTTTTATGCTGTTCATCAATTTACGAAGTCTCCTCAGCTCACTTTACCAGCATATACAAAATTAATTACGTTATACATTTTGGTAGAGGTATGCTCAATTAGTATTTCAGACAGAAATAATATTTTTTCTTCATATTGTAACAGAAGGGAGCATTTACCTGGCCAGCATCAACAAGTACAGGGTTTCCTGATTTCATGACTTCTCTGAAAGCCTGGTGTGAAGGATTATCATGTATCATGATCAGTAGCATGACTGTCATTGATTGTAACTGCTTTACCAGATCTGTAGCAGTGGTTAAGGGCAAATTGGCTCTGCTTGCATTAATATCAGTATAAAATGAATTTGTCTAAACCAGAATCCAAGAGTATGCCTGCAATTCTTGTTGCCGTATCTGAGCAAGGTTTGATTATCTGGGTTGTGGATGAAAATCAGTTTCCATGTGATCTATTTGAAGTATATAATCTACAACTGAGGGTCTCACTGCTGCAATTGCCCTCGTTTCTGCACTGGCCAAACAGTGGTAACTACATCTACAAAAGCTGAAATTGCAGCTCTGCCTCGCAGCCAGGCTGCACCCTTTGGTTCCCTGTTAGTGGCACTAACCTCCCACCAGCTGCCACCATGACAGGCTTCCATCAGGGAGCAAGTAGCAGGGGTCACACTCCTGGTAGTTTCTATCACTCAGGTGCCTCAGGGCACCACTTATTGCAGTGACCCAAAATCTCAGGAAAAAGACCACTTGAAGTTAAGTGATGCCTTGCCTGTTGTTTTAAGCTGACATCAGACTATCCAGACACTGAAGCATTCCTGGCTGTAAAAAGCAGAATCATCAGAATAACGATTTAGGAGGAAAAAGCAAAGTAAACTATTTAGTGGCTGTTTAGCTTTATAAATCCAAGTGCACTACAAAGCCTGAAACACATGCACCAACAATGAAAAGAACTGGGGAAAAAAAAAGAAAAAGGCTGCCTTCCTCTACAGTTGTAAAGCATACCTTAATGCAGTCAGTAGCAAGTGCTATCTCCAGAACTGTTTGTTTCCACTCTGTTTCACAGTTTAGAAAATACTTAAGTTTCCTTCTGCTCTGGTAAACTGATTTTTGTACAGCATGAGGGGATGTGTTCTACTTCCAATCATAAATTTAAAGAAATAGTACCCATCTCCTTACACTAAGTAAGGATCAATTTTCCACCTGTAGGTGATGAAACTATTTTTCACACTTGCTGAGCAGACATATATCTCATAAGGCTTGAAGTCATAAACTGGTGGAATTCAGCAAAAGCAAAAATAAAATGTAATCTTTTTAAATACATTATTTTACATGTGACTGAGGTGTTCCTTTCCAAAGGTGATCTGTAGTTTTATTTACTATTTTAATATTAAGCTTTCTCCTCTTCACTCTCGTATGCTCTGCTGTTATCAAGAGACTTGAGTCTTGGTAAAACCCCAAACCACATTACATCTGAAAAATGCAAAGCAGCTGTCTCTCCCCTTCCCCTGATGATAAAGGGCATTCTAGAAAAAGAGCTGCATTAAAAGCTCAGATCTGAATCTGAGCACAACTGAAAGACAGCTGTTAATATTTGGCTGTAGACTGCTACAAAATTATCTTATTTGCAAAGCTTGCTATGTGGTGAAGCAGATAAATGATAACACCATGACACAGGCAGAAAGCTTTATTCTACACATATCTGGGTCTGACTTCAAATATGATATTCAATATGCAGCTCTGAACATATATTCATAGTCATTCACTCCAAGCAGTTCTGCACATGCAGCATTTTAATACAGGAAAAGAAGTACTAAACCATTTCCCTGTATAATGGTACAGAAACAAATATTTTAACATTCAAGTGGAATAAAGTGCTCAGAAAAGAAATGGCTGGCAAAAAAATGGCTTATTTCTGGCAAATGCATTTCTGGCCAAACGAGTAAAACTTCTGCCTGTCAGTCAATCGATCAGCACATCGTTTATATCAAGGTGGTGATAATATGGCTTTCAAGATTAGGAAACTAGTGAACTACAAAGATTGTATTCATTTTCCTTAAAAAATAAAAACCTCCAGCAAATAAGCACAAAATTTAACCATCTCTATCAAGTTCAAAATGGAAAAACTGTTCAGAAAGAGTATCTGATATGAATCACTATAATGAAGTAGAAATAAATGAGCCAGATGAGAAGTGGGAATTAGGTACCACATGTCTGAGTTGGAGGAGCTTATTATAATAGTTTCTTTTGTTAATTCCCCAATTAACATAACTGTGCAAATACAAAATGAAGAATGGAAAAATTTACTGCATAGACAGCCAAAATTTTCCAACTTTAATACTAAGAAATTGATTGTAAAGATGCATATTTAGCACTTTAACCATAGCAGTCTCATTTTAAAGTCAGTGTCCTGCTTTTGGATGAGACAGCACCATGCCAGCTACTAGAAAGAAAATTAACACTGTGTTGGATTTAGAACATTGATAACACACTGATGTTTCAGCTGTTGCTCAGTAGTGCTTACCCCAAATCAAGGACTCTTTATTTTCACATACTCTGACAGTGAGGAAAAGGAGAAAAACCTGGGAGGGAACATGGCCAGAAAAGCTGACCTGAACAGGCCAGGGGGCTATTCTGTGCATGGAATGTTGCCTGCTGGGCTTAAACCACGAAAATCAGGTAAGCACCCACAAAAATGGACAGCTGCTACAAGTTCAGTGCCCAGAAAACAAAGCAATTTTGATTTAAATTCCTAAATTTGAGTTGGATGTTGGGCATCCATGTTTGACAAATTCAGTTCCTATTCATCTTCCAGCATGAAAAGCACAGGAAATACGCTATTCCATAGGAGATAGTTAATTATGTCCTCTGCCATGCACTGGGGAGAAGTTACACACCTTAAAGATGATTTAGGAACAGAGAGCTGCTCCCCATGCACACTTCCAGTGACTTGCATGTAAAGACAAGGCACTCAAACTTGAGGATCTGAGGAAAAAAGGGGAGGATAACTTGAAGTGCTTCCTCCTCTTCCTTTAAGAACAGGCTCTTATCCCACCTTCCTCTGGGATGGTGACCAAGGTCACTCTCAGGGTTCCTGCCTCAGTCTAGCATCAGGCAGCTCCCCAGAGCACATGCAAGGTGATATTTATAATACAGCAGGGACAAGGTCTGGCATTTGCCTCACATGCAACACTGTGCTCACTGCTGAAACGTGAAGTCACTTGGCTCAGCGTGCTCTGAAAGGCAAATTACTCCAGTAGGATCTTTTGTCATGTGTGCTCTTCCTCTCTCTGTATTATTATATCACAATAAAATTTTAATTAAAAGTCCACTGAAAGTTCCTTTCAGTTTTGCATTAAAAAAACACATTACTGTATTTTTGATCAGCTATATCTTCATCAATACAGATAAAAACACACTCCCCTTGATTCCCCAAGAGAGGATCACAGCTAAAATGAGACAAAGATTATTCTAAATGGTGGCACAAACCCCAAAAGAAAACATGCCTTACAAATGAGTGCAGCAGCTTTTAATTTCTGCATTGTGCAATCAAGCATACACATTCTTGTCTGATGAAGAAGAATATAATCACCTAGGGGCATGTCAAAAATAACTGTTGCTTTTCCCTTCCTATCGTTTCTTGGGAGAGCAGAGTTTGGTGAGCCAATCAAGAAATTAAAACTGACATTTCACAAACTGATTGTCATTTTTTTTTTGTTTGCCTATTTAGAGTATGTATGGCTATCAGGCAAATACACTGAGAATTTGACACAGCCTGCACAGCAGGATCTGAACTAATCCTGAAGAAAATTAATTCCCTGAAAAAATAAACCAAGAAATCTCAGGAGGTCATTGTGCCATCTTACATTTTCTATTGTGAACTGAATGCTTTAAACTCTGATATAAACAATTTCAGCTGCCTACATTTCATTTTTAAAAATTACATATTCATCAGTTAAAAGAAATTTCAAGTTCATCCTATTTCAAAATACAGTCTGATGTAGGAAAAGCAACAGAGTTGTTTGGGGTTTGGTGCATGGGTTTTGTTTTCCTTTCTTAATTTTCACTCATTATCAAAAGAATTATTTTGCAACCATTCCTTAGTGTAGAACAGGATTTTCACACCCTCCCCAAACAAAATAGTCCTAAACTGAATAGTATTTTTTTTTTCTTGATCCAGTATAGTACAGAGCAACAAGACAATTTGGGTATTTTAAATATTCATTCCTAAAGCAAATTGTATGGTTTGTTGCCTTGGTTGTACAGTAGTTATGTTTACAGACACCCAAACTCAGCAGTCAGCTCCAGGACTCTTGACACCTGTTTCAGATTTAAATAAATTACTTCAGGTTACACTACTGCAACAGCTGAAAATCTGGTTATTGCTTAAGTTAGTTTAATTTCCAGAACAGTTCATTTTGAGAACAAATCTGTGTAAGCAAACCAGCCTTGTCCTACAAATCCCTGAAATATGAGGAAGGAAGTGTTTGTACAACTGAATTTTAATCCTTGACACTAAGCCTTGGCATACATGCATTAATACTTCCATTATAAAGACTAACTATCGAGATGACAAGGGTCTGAGATAAATATTACTGGTTTTTCCGTTACAAATTATATCTTCCCCAAGGGTACTGACAGACTTTCAAAGAATTATAAAGAACATTTCCAATACCTGCTTATTAGCAGATACACTGGAATTTATGCTAGAAGGGACAGTTTCCTGGGTTTTGCACTCCTGTATTCATTCCACTACATAGGAAAAAAGACCACAACAGACCAGAAACCCTTGAATATTCCAAAAATTCTTCCCAGATATTCATATTGATAAAAGTTCACGGAATCATAGAACATCTCCTGTCAGAGGGGACCCTTGAAGATCACCAAATCCAATTCCCTGTAAAGTTAAAGTAGAAAGTAAATTTCTTTTAAAACTACAATGAATGAATGAAAGACTTTATCAGCCATTAAAGAGAAATTTAAAAATCTTAAAATTAAATTGCACCTTGGTGGGTATCAGGAGATCCCATACCATTAAATAGTATGGTAAATTAGTAAGTCCATGTGACATTAGCACAGATTTGCTATGTTATACAGAAGTCATATTGCTAAATGCCAGATGAAAGAACACAGAACAGTTACGTTTGGAAGTGACCACAGGGGGTCACCTGGGCCACCATCCCTGCTCAAGAAGGGCTCAGGGCACAGGATTGTGTCCACATGGTTTTGGAGCATCTCCAGTCAGGGAGATTCCACAGCTTCTCTGGGCAATGTGTTCCAGTGTGAGGTCACCTGCATGGTCAAGTTCTTCCTCAAAGAAGTCAGAATTTATTTAGGTGTATAAGACAGAGAATCAGCTGCTCATTTCTCTCCTGTTACAGAAATACTACCATGATATTCCAATTCAGTGTAGAATTATTTAAAGATGCATTCCTTGCCTTGCAAAAATTCAATGAAGTGCATGTGTTTGTACTGGTAGAAATGGAATAGTTTACCTCACGATTTTTTAAAACCACAAGTCACATAAGATTACCATCATCTTTCTTCTGACACAATCTCTAAATTCTCATGTAACTCAATAGTTAATATTTGCTTTGTGTTTCAAAAACCTGATTCACTGGGATGGTTTCTAAACATAGTAAATAATTTAAGATGCTGCAAAGGCTGCATGTGGAAAGGTTCACATGAACCTTGAAAATTCTTTTGTTGCATTATTTAGTATAGTTATAAATGTCAGGTTACTGTTCCTAGAGGTATGTCTATTTAGAATGGCATTTTCAGAATAATGTTTGCAAAAGTTCATATGAGTATTCCTCTCAGTGCTGCTAAACCCAGTGTNACTTTGTAGAAGTCTTTTTGAGAAAGTAATAGCGGATCATTTTTCCAATTGGCAGATCTTTCGAAGTATAGTTACTTCCCTGCGGTTTCTTTTTTTTTTAATTTTTCAACATGGCAGGTGCCTTTAAAAGACACGCAGAGCTAAAAAGAGAACAAAGATGAAGCATGTTCTATGTCAGGTCAAAAATGTTCCAGAACTGTTCAATTGTTATTGCCACTGTCTGTCTTAGTTACACACAGAAGCTCTGATCAAGTAACAGCATTCTCCACTGAGCTTTATGCTGTACAGCTACAATTAAAAAAACAAACAAACAAAAAATGCACCCAAAAAAAAAAAAAATCCAAACTCTCTGCTCTAAGGAATTTTCCCTCAAAATGCAAGACCAAGAAGGTGAAGACAGCAAAAGACAGTAAAGACAGTGACATTTTAGAAAAGGAAAAATGAAAAAAATTCCAATATATTTGTCAGGATATATTCAAGTGCCATGGGGAAGATTTTATTTTAATTAACAACAATGAAGATATGAAGTAAAAATAAGTCAGAACAATCACTCAGTATTAGTTTCAAAGTACTTGTCTTGTATTTTCTCACCGAAATCCTTTTCCAGATCTGGAAGTGATTACTGCTTAGATGACTTACACTTACAATTTCTGATCCTACAAGAAAATCTGATTCATTGAAAATGCAACCTAAGCCACCATTACATTGACATTTGGGTTAAAAAGTGGCAGACAAAGAGGAGGGGAAGAGTTAAAAAAACCCTATCTGTTCTTTAGGGGTGCTCTACACATTCAAAACATTTGAGCTTTTATGACCTTTTTTTTTTTGTTCAAGAGCAATTACTCACAAGATAGTGAAACATGCTTTTATAAAACAACGGATCAGAATAAATTAGTTAAAATAAAAACTCACTCCCAAGCCGGTATCATACCAGAAAAACTTGTTAAGGAACAAGCCATCATAAATAACCAGCTATAACATCTTATTGACCACCTTCCCATGTTTTGCAGCGCCACAACTCAAGTGTCTACCAACATGACATTGCATGAAGCACCAAGAGAGAGAGTACTACAGCGTTTAGTGTTTCATATAGATCTCTCCTAAGTTTACACTCAGTTGGCCCAAGGCACAGTTTTAAATATTTCCAAAGATACATGCTTAATTGGAGTACAGAACTGAGAACAGGAAATATCACAGAAGCGTAAAAAATTATCCAGTTATCCAACACTGGCAATGTCACAATTCTTTAGAGAAGTTTTACAATACTAATTCCTTTTCTTCCAAGAAAAAAGGCTTTTCCTTTTACAAAATACAGAATGATTTCATACAAATAAGAGGTAAAAATGATTATCATAACTTTTTCTCATTTAAACAAAGTAATTTGGAATCACTGCAAACAGAATGTTACTACAGCTTGGGATTTCAGACTCAATTTAGTTGCTATGCTATTTAAAATAGAATTGATTCATAGAAGAAGAAAAAACCACTGTCATATATTAGTCACGGTAAACATTTTTGTTTCTAACATCTTTCTCATTCTAAAGCAAACAGAATAGATATTTTAAAACCTTACATTTTTTCAATACAGATAATTACGAAAATCTAATGTCAGGCTTCAATTTGAAATTTTACCTGCTTTATTTTTCCTACCGTTATATTTCTTCATGACATCTCATTAGAGCATGGTAATTTAATACAATCCATTTCTTTTATTTAATTTCTGCTATTTCAATAAGTTACAGCTGTTGCGATATAGAACTGCAGGAATTTTCTCTTTTTGTTTTTTTTTTGTCAAAACATTTTCTATTTATATTTATTTGCCGCAACAAATCAAACATCTTCTAAAACAAACAAATATTTTCTTCATATGACCTACTAAAAAATTTTGATCAAAATACCTTCTCTTGACGACAGTTTTTCCAAGGAAAGAGTTCTTAGCTATATAACTCAGAATCTACACACAGAACACAAGGCAGAGATGCCCTAGGAAATGTCTTCCAAAAAATGCTCAGGTTCTCTTTGTTTTAATAAATGAAACAAAAATTTATCTAAATGATAAAAGGCAAAACTAGAAAGTTTTAAACATGTTAACCATCCTTTAGCCTGGCTCAATCTGTGATTGGAGAGCCAATGAAGTCAATGTGTGATTTATCCCTGTGATGTAGTTTGCACTCTAAACCATGAATTGCTATCTACTGAAAAACATTGGAGAAGCGGTGAAGCTCCTAAAAGCAAAATTATTGCAAGTAGTAAATATGACACATGCAGTAAGACAAATAAAATGAGATAAGCCAAGTTCTAAAATACCAGCGCTGGATGTATTCTTTAGATATTTATAAATTTCAGCAAATGCAGTCTGACACCAATTCTACTCCAGAAGTCTGAGCAAGGCTTTAGCAGCCAATAAAAACATGAAATAGTGTGTGCATAATGTGAATGAAAGCCTTTATTCCAACCAGACTCTTAGGGAGTTCACAAATATCAGAGTCAAATCCTTTGTCAGAATTTATAACAAATATTTACTGCTTACTCTGATCTTCACTTCAACAACATAGAACACTTACATATGTTTGCCAAGTGATGTATTTCAAGTGTCCACTGGCCAGAATTTGATCCATAACACTTTAAGGACCTTTCAGCCTCATGTACTATCTCAAAGCCATCTCAACCTTCCCCAGTATGAGTACGATTCCCCACAAAGCCCAGGGCATGAAGTTCCTTAAAGGTACTGCCATATGACTGAGAAAATTCACTTCTAAGTACTTATGAATGCTTTGCACTCTTGTTTTGACATTTAAAAGGCTTGATGTTTCATACCATTTACTAACACTTATCAACTAGTTCAAAAAGATATTACCCAACACTATCAACTCTTTTAACACCAGAAATTGTAAAAAAAAACCAAAAACCTTCCTGCTGACACAAATTTGCCCTGTATTCTGACTACCTCTCTCTACAGAAGAATTAAACATCATCTCCTAGTTCAGAAACTGTACTTATCAAAAATATTGTTCATTTTCTCACAAAAGATGATCGTGGAAAGAAAAATTTAACAGGCAGACCAGATTAGAGTCATTTAATTGAAGCCTCTGAAGAAGGGTGAAAGATTAAGGTATTGTTATAGAAGTAATTCCCCGAAGTCCAAATGTTAAAGGATTCCTAACACTTAAGAGTATGAAAAATCAATTCATGGCATATACACACAGAAGAGCATTACCTGCTTCTAAGCTATGGACTATTTTCTCTCTTGCTTGAGAAAACAGAAATATAGAAGTTGGAAAATCAGAAGTTTGCTTGCCTTCACCTGCTAGTCCCAGAAAACACTGAAGACTCAAAACAGTAAAAGAAAAGCTAATAAATAACTTTGAATTGCTGCTCTTAGCTTTTAAATATGGGAAATCATTTATTCTGTCTACCAAAAATCAAATTTCAAGAGCAAATGAAATATTAAAACAACAAAGCATCTCATTCTACAGACAACTAGTAAAATATTTCTTCCAAAACAAAAAAAATGCTTTTGCTGAATTCTTCTCAGTAACAAGCACCATCACTGGATTTTCTTTTTTAATTCATTCTCCTGAAACAATTTAAACATTAAACAAGAAAAATTCAGCTCCCGCTTAAAGATTTATGACACTCCACAAGAGCGTTTTAAAACTACATGGTCTAGAGTTTTTCATTCTACCCCTGGTTTCTAAGAGGACACACTCATTTACGTTTTCAACTTTTATCTGTCTTCTTAAAAGATAAAAAAAATTCTTATTTTTTTCCCTCAAGGTGAAAACAGTTTCCTCTACCCCTATCAACTTCAACAAGAAAAACAGCAAGTTTCCACAGAACTCATTAGCAGTCTAAAAATGCTGGCAAAATAGGACCAAAGTACCTATAACAGAAATCTATGTTAACCACATTTTTCTATCTTCATACTTCTATGTCAAAGTTATTCTTTGCTAAAACTGGAGATGAGAGACACCAAGTCTCAGCAGAGCTCCAAAAGGCCTGGGAAATGAAAACTTCAATTGAATTGAACATTTTAAGGTAGTTTTCTATGAACTAAAAAGGAAGTGGTTTGAGTTTTTTCCCTTCCATTTCTGTTTCATTACTCCTCAGTGCTTTGGATTCTAAAAGGGAGAGAGATTCTAAAAGAGAAAAATCTTCGGTGTCCTCATTTCTCCCACCCTCTTTAATTTCATCTGTGACTTTAATTATATTTCTTCTCATAAGCTTGTCTTGACTTTATTTTATTTTTAAAGAGATAAGAGCTTGCATCAAGTCTCCCTAAAAAAACCTTTCAGCTCTATTTTTAATGCACACAGTAAAGTCAGAAGCATATATTTAAAAATACAAAGACTAGCTGATTATTAATTCCAGTTAAACTTGAAGAGAATCACTGATCAGAATTATATTAATTAATTTTATATAATCAGTGTTTTTCTATAAGGGCAGCTTTGTGAGAACTTACAGTCTGGGACACTTTGCTTAATGTTAAATCTTCACCTTTTGTGCTTGCACACTTTACAGAATTGTTGGAAAAATGTAGACAAAAGTAACAATTAAACTTTGGGTATATGCATGAGCTAAAAATGGAATTGCTTCCTTTTGATATTTAATTACTGCTTTAGATTTGTTAAGTAGGAAAAATGTTTATTAATCTATTTGCAAAGTTCTCTTTAAGGGTAATCATTTTATCACTGTACAGCACGATTCCAAAACACAATTCAGCACTTGACAGCTTTTGTTAAGCTTGGTTTTGATAATTGGATACAGAAGTGGCTTTTGGCCATTTGGATGAAACTATTCTAGTTTCATGGAGCTTTTGAAAGCGATCAAACTTAAACACATCACTCATTCTGCTGGGCCAGCTTGACAGTTTTGATAGCCCATTACTGTAGTTTATATTTCATTTTTGAAAGATTTCAGTAGACATCTCAGAATTAGACTACCTTGGAATCTTGAGTTCCAAGGGGCTCTGACTTTGATCTCAGGTCATCATTTCTTAATGCAAATAACCCACAGAGAGTCTTTTCAAATTAAATATGAATGTCTGCAGTATTATTTTCTCACACCCTTCTCATAATAATATAAATAATAACCACCTTGGACAGCTCAAGAGGCAGTTCTGTGAATTAACAAGAACTCTTTGTTTGAATAAAAGCAAGTCACCAATAGCCTCATGGAAAATAAAGTTGTTTGCATTTTATTACAGAGAAAGTGAAAGACAAACATATATTGGAAATTCTCTCTGTTCTTCTCTCATTTGAACTTGTTATGGTGATGCACTACTGCCAAACACAAAGAAAGAAAGTATCTAATACATATAGTCAGCAACTAGTTCTCCACTAGGGTACATAGAACCCAAATATATTTATTAACTACTCAAACAAAATCCCCATACTTTAAAATGTGCTACTAAAAAAAATTCCCATCAAATATGGTGAGGAAAGGTTATTTTTTAGGCATCCCAGAAAGATGGTCTGCTGCCCTTTCTGTTGTTTTTGGTTTCTTCAGGGTTTTGGGGGTTGGTTTTGGAAAGGATGAGTTGGGTGCTTTCTTTTTAAGTCTTTATCTTCCCCCAACCTCCCCACCCATATTTAGATTAAATTTAAGCAAGCACTAACTTAACCCATGCATTGAGAAGTGAAAGTGGCAGTTAATGATCCTTTCCCTCTCCTAAGCATAAGAACAGTATAACCCTTATTCAGAGAGAATCATAGAAGGATTCTAAAAGGGCATATGCCACACCATCCTGTCCCATCTTTTCCCCTTTTCAATCAAAATAAGTGAATGTTGCAGAAATTTTTATCAGAAGAGAATCTATTTTTTCCTACTTCAGGCCTTCCCCTACCAGGAGAAACACAGGTTGATTAATAGATCTTAAAACTTCTGGAAGGTCATACCTGAAGTCACTCACTTCATGCCAATAAACACATAGTCCAGGGCTGATGAGGGCAATGTGTTACCAAATTATGTCCTCCAAATATTAATGGTGTTATTACCAGCAGAGGGTTACACGATTCTACAGGAAATGCTACCAGTCGCAAATTCTACTTCTCTTCCCCAGAAAATTATAGAAATATACTTTTAACATTTACATATATATAAGTTTCAGGTGTATCTGGTTAAGATATCATTGTCAGTAAATCCTTAGTGGATAATGTGGCTGTATGATTATGGCAGTCATGTTTTGCTATGAGACACCAAAACAACGGGGCAAACCAGAGGGACTAGCAGCAAACAGATTCAGCCTATCATGAAAAATGTCTTGGCAGACACTTTAGTTATAGTGAAAAAGTAATAAAATGACAGTCCCAAACAATGAGACAGTATCCATACTCAGAGCAGAAAAGGAGAGGGTCTGTCAGCATCCCTGGCAGATTTCTGGTGTGGATTACACCAATGATTCTGTTTTCCCCAGAAAAAAAATAGTAGAGGTGACAAGGCATTTTCAGGTCTAAGGGGCTACAGTTTGGGTGAGTTTGAGAGTGTGAGCAAGCGTATATGTGACTTGTATTTCAGTTTGATTTTAAATTCAGTAGACAGTCTCTTGGCCATCAGTATTTTGTCCTTCTTGCAATGCATCTACAGCATGAAAAATACAAGTAAGCAAAGAGGTTACAAATATTTGCAAAAAACCCCAAGGTCTTTGTGCTTGTGCGTGTGTGTGAAACAGAGAACTCAGTGTTTTTTAAGTAAAATTCATCATTCTAATGGTCAGAGACATTCAGATAAGTAGACTTAGGTGTGCCTAAAATTTCTAATGTTGGATTTTGCAGCAGTTTATCACCAGCAAGAGAAACTGGAAATCAAAGAAGCACAGAAGCTGAAGTTGGCAGGTGCCTCTAAGGATCACCTCACCCAACCACTGTGCTCAAGCAGAGTCACCTAGACCAGGTTACTCAGGGACACATCCCTAGATGAGTTTTAACTACCTCTGAGGATGGAGACTCCACAAACTCTTTGGCCAAGTTGCTGCAGTCCTTGACCAGAAAGAGGGGGGGAAAAAAGGGTGTTTTTTTGCACGTATATGGATTTCCTGTTTTTCAGTTTGTGCCCATTGTCTCTTGCATGTCACAAGATACACTGAGACGTTTGGCTCAGTATTCGTCACTCTCCCTGATATAATTATAGACATTGATAAGATCCCTGCAAACCTTTTCTTCTCCAGGTTAAGCAGTTGCAGCTCCCAGCCTCTCTCCAGTAGATCTGATTCTCTTATCCCTTCAACTTTGCCCTACACTGGACTCACTCCAGTATCTCCATGTTTCTTCTGAAGGGCCCAACACTGGTGCCAGCACTCCAGACGTATTTCACCAGTGCTTTTTGGAGAAAAGGAATCATTTTCCTCCACCTGCTGGCAACAATTCTTGATCCAGCCCAGGAGGCTGCTAAACCTTCTCTGCTACATGGACACATTCCTGGCCCATGTACACACTGGGGTCCAGCAGGGACTCCAGGGTTGTTTCTGCAAAGCTACTTTTCAGCTGGTCGCCAGTGCAGGAGGTTATTCCTCCTCAGCTACAGGACTCTGCATTTTCCTTAGTTTTACTTCACGAGATTTCTGCCAGACCATTTCTCCTGTCTGCCAAAATCCCTGTATTGAATTGCACGTGATCTAGGCTTTGATAGGCCTTCTTCACATTGCCCCGAGTCAGTTCACTAAATTTGGTAATGAAGTAACAGCACACATCACAATATGCACAGCGAAGTTTTCCTGATAATTTTGCCTACTATTTTAAGTACCCAAATCACCCCATACCGCAAAAATTTCTTCACCCTAGCTATAGATCACCAAACTGTCCACCATTTTTTCAAGATCCTTTAAAAAACCACAAAACTGTGCAAAAAGAGTGGGATGTCCTAATTCTCCTTCTTAAGAAATTCTCTCCCCACTGCACAGAGAATTATTGTTACAGTTACCCTCTACCAAATCCTTCTTAAATAAAACCAGACACACATCTCAATACTTGCAGTACAAACCTAACAAACCACTCCAGTTTTAAACTCTGATTAGGTATTTTAAAGCTCTTGATTAATCACTGGAAAACAGCATCGGTTGGGAACGATGACTTTGAAAGGAAGTTTGAAAACAAAAATCAAGACTGAAAAGTTATGCTTGGATTTACCAAAACCAAAAGGTGGATCTTCCTCTAACACTGACTGTAGGCATAGGCAGGGTGGCAGCTCTAACACTTCTTAGCTGGTGGCCACCCCATCACTTTGTGCTTTACTGTGTAGTCCTGCTCCAGGATGCTGCAATGCCAGGCTTGCTGATTGTAAATGTGGTGGCCCTACATGGCACAGGAGGGAATTAAGACTCAAAGGCTTTGCCATAGTGTTTTCTATTGTCCCAAAGTAAAAATTGCCCCTCCACCCACTTTAAATATTAATAGTAACATCCAAAATTTCAAGATCACAGAAAGAAAAAAAAAAAAAAAAAAAAAAAAACCAACCAAAAAACCACTACTGAAATTTAAGTACAAATACTTTATCAGAAATATTTTCATTACTAATTCTTTTTCATGAATTAATTAAATAGCTCTTGGAATGCTTTAGAAGAAATACATATAACAATTAAGGAAGACTAGTAATAATTTTACCTGCCCATATATAATCAAAAGGGAAGACATAAAAAAAGAAGGAGGTTAAATGATGCATTTTAAAATAACCTTGTTGTATTTTTTAGTTCAATCCATTTCTAATTTTACAGCATTTATAACATAATAGATGTTAGTTATCTAGAGTTATTAGCATAATAAAGAACTACAACCTGTAGCAGTCAGGAAACTAAATTACTGCTTTTACGTTTAAGTATTACATTGACAAATACATTGACCTTTATATTATGTTATGCTTAGAGGTTAGAAAAATGCATTATTCTTCATTTTATTTTCTTTTTGGACAAAGTTTTCTCTGAAAGGTCTGTTGAAGGATAAAAGATTGATATAAATGGGGAGGAGGGAATACATTATTAATATTGTGGGATAATTTACACAGCAAGTCTTCCACAAGATCAAAACTAGACATTCCCATGGGAACAAACCAAGAATGCAAGTGGGGAAAAAAGAAACCTCTTTTGACTTTCTGGTGACATTCATCTGAAAATGACATCTTGGGTACTGTTGTTTTTTAAGCTTTATGTTGCACTGACCACAGTCATAATTCATCTCTTTTGGCTTTTAGATACACATTTGTTTATTTCATTAATAAAAATTATATATAAATTTCCTGCAGCTTGTTTTCAGAAAGTTTAAAATGGAAACTGGAAGACCCACCAACTCTGCATGGCATTTCAGAGATGTGCAAATCACAGCAATGCACAGCAATGTTAGGGTCTCTAAAACAGGTTTTATTGCCTTGCTCCTTCTGACATTAATATAACAGAATAGAATAGCTCTGTTGAAAGAGACCTACAACAGTCTAGTCCTGAGCAGTTCAGGGAGCAACATTATCAATAATAATAATCACAAGCTTTACATTATATTCAAAATAATATTTAAAGTCATTGTAATATCTCATAAGGCATGCTTGAAAATGTTAACGATTCACCAAGTCCAACCAAAATCTTGGTGGCTCGCTCTTAAGTATGGAAGTTATCAGGATGAATTTGTCATTAGAGAAAATAAAACACCAACAAAAGTGGTTTAGTCTTCAGGGTGGAGGAAAAATCAGTCTTATTTCTGGTACAGTTTAGGAATTTCTCTCTTCTTCTTCTCTATATATTCCAGAGGCCCACTCAGAAGCACAAAGCAATATGAAAAATTTTAAGGTTGGGGTCAGTTTGGGGTTTTTTTGGTTTTGGGGTTTTTTTGGGTGGGTTGTAACTTTTCTTCAAAAAAGAATGAACTGGACATGTTACAAAAAACCCCCTCCTTTTCTATCTTGTTTTAACACTCCTGTGGCAGTGACACATATACTCAAAAATGCAGGGGCAAACCTGACTAAATTACTTTTTTGGGGGAGGTGGGGAGAAGGGAGTGTTCAACTGGCTCTTTCCTTTGGCTTGCAAGCAGTATGCTACCCTGGGTGGTAGCATTTTCTGACTGATCTGTTAGGATGATGTTAAACCCACTGTGCATTTTTCACTGACTGTCTACTGTGTGGCATATTGATTTTGCCGTTCCCCAGTTCACTTCTAAAACCTACGCAGTCAAAACTGTTACTTATTTGAAGCTTTCTGCTTTTCCAGCCCTGTTCTGACAGATATCTCTGTTATGGCACCATCTGCTATCTTCATATTCCATGACTGAACCACAGGCTAGCACTACTGCTGTGACAGTTTTTGAGGTGTAAAATACACTTCTCCTGACATCTGCCTCAGCTCATCCATCTTCCAATTAGAAAACCCTCTGAAAATAGTCTTGAGATGCTTTACATTTTAATTTCTCTATAGGATCCTTCTTCACTATAAGGAAGCCAAGTCTCTGAAGTTTATTGTCTTTCAATTTTTAAGAGTTCATAGTTTTTGTACACAAAAGCTGACGGTATAGTAGGCAGGCAGGGAACACCTGATACACCAAATTAACATTCCTTATTCCTGTCCAGTGTCTGTAAAAGCACACAGGAACAGGCACAAGAAGGCCACATATTCCAACTCTTTTGGCTGCAATGACGCACTCCAGTTGAAGAAACCATTTGCTCTTCTAGAATGAAAAGGAAAATACAAAGCAAGCTGATAACATGAGGTTTGGTCTACTGAACTAGGAAATAGAAGCTACTCCCATCTAAGGCTCCATCTCTGCATACAATGAGTTCAGAATAAAGATATTTCTTGAAGGTAACATTTTGATGACATTCACCTGATTTTTTCACTTAGGTATCACAAGTTTGTTAGTGCTGTAAAATCAGTTTGATAATTCAGGATCTAAGATTGAATTTATTCTCCAGCTTTTATCAACCACAATGCAACAAAGCTATTTAAGAGCAAGGTATTTCTAAAATTATAACCTTATAAATATATAAAATTTATAAAATAAAAGACAGGCACATGTCTAATCATGGGAAGAATGAGGGTTGTGTCTATTTCTTTTCAAACTATAGCTGAGCATCCAAAATTCAACATAATCAAATATATGTGGAACATGTTAGAATTCAGTGGCGGAAGTCATGAGAAGCAACAGAATGAAAGACAACTTATGGGAGACAAAAAAAATCTCAGTTATGAAAAATTTAGTAAAATTAAAAAGTATCAATCAAAATTATAAATACAAGAGAGAGTTAGGTATTCATGACCTTTAATCTTTACTAAACACATAAAGAGAATCCACACTACTGAACAGAAAAGTGATGTTACTTTCCAAATTTGAGTAATGCAGCACAATGGAGAGAAGCACTCTTAAAACGTTCCAATAAACAAAACTACAAATCTAATGGGTTATTGCCATTCAGCTCAAGAGTTATTATTATGATTCATTTCCTACAGGCTTCTTAAAAGCATTCAAACACATTTCATCCATAAACAAGATATCTGATAGTAGACATTCACATTTTGCCAGACAGTCATAACCAGCAATGTAGTTTGTCAGTTTTGTATTAGTAAGTATAGAGATTTCCACCCTTCTCTCTACTGTTCCAGTTTCTCTCTTACCTCTCTTTGTCTTCCATTGCTCATTTTTCTGAGCCAACCCTTTCAACAATAGATTTGCACATATGGAAAAAATCCTTCTTCTCCTAAGTTCCACATTTATACTCGTATCAGTTCCTGTTTTTAAGGAAAGTTTCCAGTCTGACTATTCACAAGACCTTCTGGCAGTCACACTACCTCTGCCAGCGACTGTCAGTGCTGGGACCGAGGCCCTTTCACTGCAGGTGGCTCCAGTGGCCCAGCTGGTCCCCGCTTGACTCCCTGCACACTCCACTCACAGCCAGACCTGGTTTCCTCACTGGTTTGACACCGGGTTTCCCTTAGCAGAGCCTCAGATATCTCATTCTTAAAGCAGTTTATTCATGGGGCAGTAACACAAAAAGGCTTGAGCTGGTGCCTCCGAAGAGGGACCCCCAACAGAGGACCCCCTGGGCTTTTATACTCCCTCAGTCTTCCCATGAACAGGTCTCATCCTTTCTTCTCAGACCTCAAGTCCGGCCCCCTCTCTGTGTTCGTTCACCTCGCTGGAGTCACCCATATTGGTCTCCTTTTATTATTCAAAATGTTGGGAATTCTCGACTCGTGCTGTGTCTTGAAGTGTCCATTCTCCTGGCTGGCACCACCCGTCTTTCCTGCCCTTTGTTATCCCAAAGGTTGGCAGTTCATTGTCTCTTGTCTCGGGGTCCCACCCAGAGCTCAATCTGCATGTCAACCTACATCTCATTCTGCAGCTCACAAGCTGAGCCCCTTGGACCAGATCTATTCCTCATCATTGTCAAATGTATTTCCAAAGCTTGTGCCTGCCTAATATGCTCTACATATATTGTCCTTCTGTCCAAATAAAGATCTACTCTGCATCAAGTAACTTACTAAATGCTTTATGCCTTATTTACAGAAGGTCCAGGGCTTTCATAAGACTATTTTCAAATAGTTTGCCTAGAATAATTCCCTACTGATCTAAGTGTATACATCTATCGACACACCTGTCTAGTTTATCTGACTCCATACTGCCAAAATTCCTCTATCAGCATTCACTCACGACACAGGCCTATAACACAGGCAGTTAGTCAAGCTCTCTCACTTTTGGCTATTATAAAAATCCTTACTCCCTTCCAAGAGAGGAGTACTCATCCGTGAATGAGCATAACAAATAAATCTACCAAGGCAGCAGTTCAAATTTCTTTCAGTGTCCTGTAAAATGAAGATACAGGGACACTTATACCCATTACCTTATTTATTTTATCTTTTCACAAGCATCCACATTCTAGTTTATGATGCAGCTAAGAAATCTTTTCCTACATATTTCTAAACAAGTGGACAGATACTTTAGATACTGTAATTATTTTACTTGTTCTTCTGGTTTTTGTATTTCTCTGCAGCATATAATTCTTAATAAAACTTGAACAATATTATGTTACCTCTTACAAAATGATTTTTTTCTTAAAATTTCTTGCTATTAGTCTGTACTAATATCCTATAACTCTGCAGTGTTTATATATAGAATAAAAATATATTAAATGCATTTAATATTTACCTGTTTACATAAATGTTTATGGCATTTTCTCATTCTCATCTCATTATAAATTTTCAGTTTCATATTTAACCCCATAAAAGGCACTTTTGTTTGCAAACATGCATGTCACTTCAGAAAAACATCATACTTTTTCTGCTTTATCATTTTGCAGCATAATAGATTTATACCTAATTTTGTCTCTAATGTTAAAAAAAAAAAAAAAAAAAAGAAAATGTACAAAGAAAAAAAATTAGCTATCTGCTTATGTTTTAATTCCAGGAATGAAAGGGTCTATGAGACAAGCCTCCTGTAGTTACAAGGAGTTACAAATTTGTCTTGTCTTGGTCCTTTTACACCAGAAAGTGTCACCAATAAAAGCTATCCATAATTACATTCAAAATACTCCATAGGACTCCTTTTTCTGAGTTACAGTGATAACAGTTAAATTGGTAGTCACTGGACTCAATCCTAGGGAATATTACTGGGTTGCCCTAGTCTCATATCCCATTGTCCAAAAGTTGAGCATGTCCTTTTGCCATACATCTTAGCCTTTTCTGCTTTTTCCTATGTGGTGGACATTTCTGTGCTCCGTGGAAGTTTCTTGGAGAGCAATACCCAGATAAAGTGTCCACTGCTTCCATAGGCAAGGAAAGACTTCTGGGAATTTCAGTGTAAAGGAATATAACTATCATTTTCCATTCCCTTTCCCTTCATCTTGAAGCACAGAGAGCAAATCACCACCAGGTGTGACAATCCCCCCAGCTCACCGGGATGCACATGGGTTCAGAACCAAACTAGGGTGTAGTACAACAGGTGCCCAGTGACAATAGCATGAAAACAGGTGAGAGAACTGGGCTGACAGACAGCATCGAGTCTTTTTGCTCCATCTGTTATTTTGCATGCACAATGCTTTCAGAAAGTTATTTCCTTTTCCCCTCTGTATTAATAAGTGTGATACCCAACACATTATATACAATAATAAGGACATGTTCATACCAGCAGTAGTAATTCAATGAGGATCCAAAGCACAAAACTTGTCACACGTATAACTCTGGACTCAAAGTGGCTAAGCACGAACACACATCTCAAGACAAGACTGCCTTTCAACCTCTTACCTTGATTTGACTAACAGCACTTCTTGAGCATAAGTTCATCACAATTTCAACATACTTCACAGATGGTACATGGAAAAGGTCAGTGATTTGGCCTCTCCAGGAATAAAACACTGCAAGTTTTGCCAGGCTTATGAAACAACTATTTTCATAATGACAAGTTAAAATCTATGATTTTCATTTTGACCCTGCATTCAGTTTAGAACAGAATTTTAATTTCTCTGCTAGCAGACCGGGGACTATTTGGAGTAGCACCTTTTTCAATTAAAGAAGAAAATCACAGACCATTCACCTTTAATTATGGACACATATAAAAGCATACTTTCACTACTGTCTTAAATGACAGATGTTCTTTCCTAAATGTCACCCATGCAGTTCTTTCAGGTAGCACTCTACTGGTGCATGTGGCAGATTGGCAAACTACAGGTTAATGTCAAACTTGCAAAAATACATGTCAGGTCAAACTAGTGCAGCTACATTCTGGTCCCCTTTGACATCACCAGGCTTTGCACAGCTCCACTTGGTACACATCTCACCGAAAGACTGCATGTATCTAAGCAAGCAGAGCTGCAGGTATCCAACGCAAGTGAGAGTGCCACAGAAACACTGGTCTTTACAGAGTCAACTTGCATCCAGCACGAGGACTGAAAAGGAACTAGAAAGAGATCCTGATCAGAGATACTGTGGGATGAAAAGAGCTGGGCTGGGACAATGGGGGTCAAGTGATAATGCCTGAACAACTGAGGGCAAAAATATGCTCCCTTGCTTTCTCCTTCCATAACAGTTTGTAATGGCTTTTATCCCTTTTCCTTCAGTTCCTTATTTTTCTCCATCCAAGTCCTCACAACTATAAAGAGTAAAAACAGTTCTGCTCCCTTCCGGTTGTGTCCCCTTCCAAATTCTTATATACATCCAATCTTGTCACTGTTAAGGCAGTCTGAGGAGCAGAAAAGGCCTTGACCCTGTGTCAAGAGCACTGCTCAGCAATAGTAGAAACATCCCTAAATTATCAACACAATTTCCAGTACAAATACAAAACACAGTCCCATACCGGACACTGCAAAGAGAATTAACCCTACCACAGCCAAAACCAACATAAACACGTTTGCAGGCTCTGGCAACAGTGCATTTGTACCCTTAAAACAGACAGAATTTTAGTGACATTTAGTGTCGCTAAAATCAAAAATAATTGCTCACCCACTGGCTATAAATTATGTTTATTTTGCCAAGGGCAACATTTACTAGAAATCGTAAATAGCGAGCAAGTCAGAAGTCATGTAAACCATAATCCCAGCTAATTAAATTCTTCATTTAATGGACTAATATCTATTGGCAGGTCCCTAAAAATTTATTAAGAAATGCAGTAACTGCATCTGTTGAAAATAACTGTTGGGGGGGGGGGGGGGGGG
>VXAD01010019.1:0-24765 GCA_013399195.1 Dicrurus megarhynchus | reverse complement strand
CAGGTTTTTGTTTGGTTGGGTTTATTTTGTTTTTCAGTTTTTTTGTGGGGTTTTTGCAAGCACTTAGAAGGTTATTGTAAAATTTCTCTGGGTCATACTGTTAATATATAACACTATATTAACTGCTGGCCAATTACTATTCTTTAATCAAAGAACTCATTCCTATTTATTGGAAACTGGGGCTATTCTCACCAATTTTTGTTCCTGCTTAAGAGACTGGACACTTACTAAATATTGAAACCTAGGAAGGCAATAGAGAGATGTTAGTGAGATACATGTGCCAATTTACTGTCTGTTAACTTGTTTTGGTCATTTTAGTGTTTCTGCCCTATAACCTGGAATTAATTAACGTGAACATCTTTTTATTAAACTAACAGTCTTCAAGGCATTTTCAGACTTTGCACTGAGATTTGGCATATGGGTGGCAGATGATACTTGACTTGCAATGCACACTGACTTCTGACCTACCCATCCATCAACTGGTTTAAGTGTTAAGCCTGGAAACAGAAGTCAGAGAATTCTGGCAACAAAAAAAAAAAAAAAAATGGAGCCAGAAGGGAGAGGCACATTAATTAAATAAAAGGAAGAAACTTCACCGTTCTGTGGTAAAAGGTGACAACATGGGCACAGATGAAATAGCAAATGAAAAATAAATTTAAAAAGGTCTGAAGGAAGAAAGATGTGCAGCTGACTCAACACAGCAACCTGTTCTTGAAAGCTATTCTAGAACCAAAAAGGCACACGCAAAAATGGTATTATTAAAATAACTAGGATGCTAAACGCAGGATCTGTAAATAACCAGATGTGTAACAATGGAGAGTACACGAGGGGGGAAAAAAACAGGAGAAAAGTCTCAAGGAACAAGAACAAGCTTCTGAGGTTAACAGTAAGTGAAGAAAAAGGAGATACACCACTAGTACCTGTGCTAATTAAGAGCACAGGATTTCTTAAGTTTCAGGATTTCTTTGGGAGTCTTCGGAGTAGTGACCTCAACTGCGAAAGACCAAAAATAAGCAACCAATTATCTGAAGAGACTTCTATATTAGCAGTGATGGTCAGGACAGAAATTGTGTATATCCTCCTTTAGCTAAGCTATACAAATGAGTAACTACTGTGCCTTTTATTCCCATGTATTTCCCTAATAGGAAGTTGGTCAGTTCTCTGGGAATATTTTTTACTATGTGTGCCTGCAAATGCTGAGCATGACAGATTTCTTCTCTCACCTGTATTTTTTTTTCAACACACTTGTCTCCATTGCATGTGATTTTTAGATCACATCTAAATTACTCGGTGCTCTTCTGCAAAATCAGTAATCAAATACTTTAATTCAATACAAATAATTTAATTTAACAGTATTTGTCCTCGTTAGCCCAAACTGAAGGGGTAAGTCTAACACTGCTTCTTCCAGCGGAGGATGCCACATTCACCTCTTGGGTCTGCCTCCTAAATACTGAGTTCAACCATAAAAATTTCCAATATTTTACTCTTCTTTCATGTATTCATGGCTTCTACTTTACTAAAATTACTTCTTTAATGAATGTGTTCCTGCAAGAATATCTTAAATTAGTATGCCTTAAATCCAGAGAGCAGAAACACTTTTTGTCATGCTAAAATTCTTCCCCAAGAGCCCTTTTCACACTACTCAGCAAGAATTGCCAAGGGTGGAAAAGGAAGCAGAGAGCTGGGCTCCAAGGTACCCAGACCTGTGTGACAGGAAGTAGGCATTTCATTATCAGGATATACGAGTGGTCAGCAGCCACCATCAACTACTGAACCTGGAAGAGATTAAAATATCTATATGAATAATAAAACATTTATGAATCATTTAAAAAAAGCCCGTATTTAGTTGTAGCAAATTTTTATAGTGTACAGCCACATATACTTCACTTCAGGTGAAATTTCCACTTCGGATGAATATACTGACCTGCAGGGCCCTGCTTCAGAGTGCAGAGTGCATGTCTAAGGAGCACAGAAAAGTTCTTGGATGGTGTTCTGAAGGTTTTCTAAAAGCCTCATTCAAGCACAATTTCCCATCTCTCTCTCTGAGAAGAAAACAGAAGAAAGTGAATAAAAGAGATGAAGATAATATAAAATCTTTAAAGTTCTTTAAAGCTCCTACTCCCAATGAAACTGTCAACCATACACAAAAAATAGAGCATGAGCTGTTAACATGCACTGATTTGTAAATACCAGATATTTGATTGCAAGATTGCTGGAGAAAAAACCCAAGTGTAATACAAGCTCACTTTACTTTTTTTTTAACAGTTTTTGTAACTTTTATTAATGTGTAACAAGTTTTCTACCCAGCTAGAGCACCTATATGGATGTATGTTACAATACAGTACCAGAAACACAATCTATTCTACAGTAAGAATAAACTGCATAAAAGCAAAAAATTAGTTCAAAACACATACATACTGAAAATTCATCCATCTACTACTGCTCAGATTAGAGAAATTGCAACTTTTGTTGCCAACCATGACATGTAAGGATCCTTTATCTCTACTTGTAGATACCAGGCAAGACACTACTGCCTCACGTTCTTCCACCCCAATGCAGCAGCAGGACAAGGCACTTAGCAAACCACAAGAGTAGGAGCAGGTGGCAAAGAGCTATGAAATCTGATGGACATTAGGTCATGCAGGTGGTAACAGCTGCAGCAAACCAACAAATTCAACAGTTTATGCAGCTTAAAAACACTTTATAAGCACTTTACTATTCATAGTCTGGACATATCCACACCCAGCACCACAAAGATACAAGCAAAGACTGAGGAATAAATGTGTACATTCACACACACTCTCAATAACTGTGGTGATGTTTAAACAGAAAAATCTTTACATCCAAACCCAAGACCCCAGTAGAATTACATACAGCTTTGGGTCATTTTCAGCTTCCCCAGCATCTCCAGAAAAAGAGTCACTTTTAAGGGGGAACAGGTAGAAATTAAGAGAACGTATAGCACTTGCTGTTGTTACAGTTAGCAAATATAAGCCACACATAGCCAAACGAATCAGCTTAAAATTCTGCATCTTTCAAAATCCCCAACCCAGAGCCAACTTCTCTTGGAGAAAAATCCAAAGAAAGAAATCAGATTAAGTTATCAAATTCTTAAAACACACGAATTTCCTTTGACCCATTTAACTTAGGAAAAGACTTGCCACTTTGTAAAACCCCTTAGGCAAGATCTATGCATTTTCTTCTTTCAAAATTGAAAATAAAACATTCTTCTCTTATTATTTATTAGTATTAGTGTATCATGCCTTACTAAGATAACCAGTGTGAACAGAAAACACTCTTAAACTAAGCAGCTGCTAACCCGTGATTCTCAAAAGCATACACAAAGGCTGGAAAGTTCAAAGGATACTAAAGTAGTAAGATGCTCAAATCTCTGAATTAAATGAGAGTTTGGCATGCAAGTCCTACAGATTGCTTTTAACAATTTTTGAAAAACTGCCAATAATAAATAGAAAATCTATTTTAAAAGCAACCAAGCTATCCAGCAGTAATTTACAAAGAAAAAGGAATTAAATTTAGACTGGCTCATCTCAAATAATTCCACAACTCTCACTCAAATCTGCACACCCTATAAATAAAATTCCAGACCAGATTTTTCAATTGGCTTAATATCTGGTATACCTTCCCATGACATATCAGAGAGATCTGTTTTTCTAAGTCTTTGTATCTTTGCTGTACAGCATAGGCCCCTGGGTTACAGAAACTTCTTTCATTAAGTTCTCCATTATTTACAAATTGTTCAAGATACAAATTATCCTAGCTGTTACAGCTGTCAAAAAATATTACTATAATGAAAATTTATGTTTGCAAATGATAAAAAAAAATCATTAGGACAATACTTATAAAAGTTAGACGAATTTTGTCTCTGAAGAGTATCTATTTAAATTAATTCCAAGAGCTTCACAGCAATTTCCAGTCCCCACAGAAAAAAAGGAATTTTAATGGAGCTTTCAATTCATTCTGCATGCAAAGAGATTTAATTTTATTATCAAAATGTAACATTTCAAGGCATTAAGAATATCTGATTTAAATAATAATGTGGCATGATTGTTGGTTTTGATTTAATTTTAAATTTTTTCATATGGCATCATACAAACCAAATTAAAATTATGGGACCTGTCACTTAAAAAGACACTAGCAAACATTTACGATGACAGAAGTATCCTTCATAAAACGGGTTGGTTCTTTGGTTATTAAACTAAACATCAGAGGTTTGACTCTTGAGCACTTATGCTGCAAAATCATGTAAAAAACCAACTCTGCTACTGCACTCAGACCCCAAGGGCACTCCAGCCATATCTGTTGACAACTCAAATGCGAATTTCAAGGAAACTGGGCCAGCATTGCCCACTGTGAACTTGGGACAACAGCAGCAAATTGTCTAGAAGTATCTACTTAGCTGATAAGAGTTCACAAAAGTTGGGTTAATCCTTATGTCTTTATTTTTTGGGTTATTACATATTTTCCATCATAATCTGGCATGCCAATCTCTGCTATTACAGTTCCTTCTACCTTGCCTCACTCATTTACACTTTGAGCAGTCTGGGGACAGAAACCAAATCTTCATCAGAAGTACATAAGTAGCCTTACAGAGCCCAATCAGCCTCTTCAAATTCCAGTTTCATGTTTAAATGTTGAGGCAGACACATTTTTAGTACTAGAAATTTCACTGAAGTGCTGGAAAACACAATGTCCTCAAGTGAAAAGACAGAATTCCATGTTTTATATTTTACTGAAAACTCCTAAAATAACTCTTGTCATCATCCATTATTCTGTCAGACATATGATTCTTTTCCTTTTGTAATTGCTACCAAAGAGTCACCTTAAAATCATCTTTTTGTACACTCACCTAACCAATAAGAAAGAGAGAGGTATATTTAGCTGGGAGTCAAATATTCCAAGTTATACCAAGTTAATATCAGTTCTGTCCATGCCAGCAGAATAGTTTTCCTTAGATCCCACCAAGAAAAATTTTGGACTTCAGATTCAGGTCCTTTTTTGGATATTGAGCTTCACAGTCTATACTAGCTCAATAAAAACAACTGAAGGAAAAGAACCATTTCTATCTCACATCTAAAATTGTGGGGGAGGAAAACTCTACTAAATTTTAAACTGCGCTCTCCAAAACACAACTACACGGAGTAGCAGGACTTCTCAGCTACTCCAAAGTTAGAGGATGAGGTAGAAAGTGATATACAGATATCTAAGAACAGCTGAAATTATTCCCACACTCCATTCTGCTCAATGAATTTGAACAGGCTTCCTTTGAGAACACTGACAGTCTGCAGGTAAAACAGTGTCAGTTTGCACGAGATCACATTCCCTAGGGCCAGATTTCAGATTCTTGTTGTCGCATTTTTGTGTGCAAAGACTGTGATGTCAAAGCTATTAAAAACATCTTTCAGTACTCATTTCCTAAATACAGAAAATACTCTCCTCAGAATAAGTAGCCTGAGTGGTCAATACCATGAAGCGATCAGGATCTTTTTTTCTTCTTCCAGGAAAAAAAGGAGCACAGCTCAGACTTTTAAAGGACAGGAACAGCTGTTCCCATCTGAACAGCCATGGTGCCTTTGTTATCCAAAATCAGAGGAAGAAAAATTACTTTTAAATCTTCAACCAGTAGTTCTCTGGAGAGAACAAACTGCTTTCTGAAAAATAAATTAGGCATTCAATTAAACTCTTCATCAGGTAACTACTGTTCTTACACACTTTGGGGGAAATATATTCAATGGTATTATTACAATCCTCTGCAAATAATTCCAATAAATCACATCAAATTGAAAAATTCTCTTCTCAGTTCAAGCAAAATGTTCAATATAAATAACATGTAGATTTAAGAAGGGAGAAAAATATTAAAATACCCAGAATATTGGCATTATATCAGTCCCTGATTCCCCAATTGCAGGACTAGGTTAGCAGACACATACATTTCTGTAAAGATCTATATGTGCATCAGGTCTTCTCATCCCACTTCTCATTCTCTACTTCTCAGAATTAAAATGCATATATAAGAATTCTGAGATATTTCTAAACACCAAATAATATGGCTTTAAAGAATTCATTTGTCTCCATTGATGAAGCATTTAATTCAGGTTAAATGACTATGCTTATGAAATGGCTTCAGGATTTATAATATTTGCATGATAACTCATCAACCACACTTTAGCTTGAAGGAATATAAGCAGAGAAGTTAATTAACACTACTTTTCAAACTGCCAAGAGCTGCTATAGGTTCAAGAATTTTATCTACACATGAGCATGACCTAAATAAATACACAAAAAGGTACTGCTTCCAGACCACTGAGCCTATTACTAAAATTAATTGAGCAACATTGACTTGGATATTCTAATCATCTAGAAAAGTTAAAGGCAACAGCAGCCTCTGAAGATACAAATTCATTTTACTTTCTATTAAAACACTGACCATGGTGAGTTAATTAAGCAGCATATTTATCTCTAGATTTGATGTAGTTTAAGTAAATATTATGGTGGACCATAGCTACCATGTTGAAAGGAGTTCTCCAGGTACCTTCTCTCAAGAAAGTAAAACAAATAGAGGGAAACAAAACAGTGAAACAATTGTTGAGTTTTTTACTTGATTTAGTAAGACTGTTTGTGAATAAACTAGCAAGGATCAAAGAAGAAAACAAAACTATAAAATATATACATGAGCATAAATCAGAAAAATATTTCTGAAAATAGTATTTCTAATAATAGGAAATAAAATGTTAAAACACAATACCATGATATAAACTTTTAACTCGTAAACAACATAGGTGTAAATTTGAATTTAACATGTCCTTTTTATTGCTATGTATCAGACTATTTTTTCTTTGCTTCTAAATCAAAGATGCTGTGGCCTTTAACATTATTAAATAGCTTATTGGGTCAAAGCCCTCTTGAACTGTAATGCTTTTTAATAAGATGTTATGAAGTGTTTTCATGCAAGTAAATCATTATTACAGGCAAAATCCTTTTTCAGACTAAGACCTTTTAACTGCTAAAACAAAGATTTGCAATAAGGAATGGCTGCAAGAATAAATAACGCAAAATTTATTGTAAGGTTTTCTGAAAGAAAGCAAACATCATTTCAGAACACCAAGGAATAGAGTGTAGCCACTTGGGTAAGATTATTAAAATGACTAAACACTATTTGTGCAAGTGTTTCAGGATTGTATGCACAATCAGTCTAAATTCGACAATACATATATATATCTATAATGTACAGGTAATGAATATACACACATCTTTTTATCTGGATAGAATCCCTGCTTTCTTGCCCTACCAGTGTGCTATGATCAATCTAACAAGAGAGAGTATTGCTTAAACAGTGTCTCGAATCAAAAGCACAGCATTATATTCCTACTTGCAGTTAACAGCATCTCTAAAATGTGTAAAACCCTGTAAAGCAAAGCCACCTGAGACAGCAGGTGAGGATGGCTTCCAGCTTAATATAGCTCTTGAAGCTGTGTTACAACATTCGCTATGGGCTTTTGGTAATTGATTCTGCAGGAACCTCAGTAAGTTGTTCTCTGTTGGAAATCACTTACACCCAGTACCATTTGTTATGTCTATTCAGAGAATCTGCACTGGAGTTGGCAGCCAAAGTAACTGGCAAACAAGAATACTGTTGGCTTCGACACTTCCTGGAAGTTTTTCACTCAGGAAATATTAAAAGTGGAACATACATAAGCATCACTTCAGGTGTGTCAGAACACACATTTTACTTCTTCAATCAATGCAAAAGATTTCATGCCGATTTTTCAGAAATCATTTGGCATTAGCAGAGTTTCTTGTGATTTCTTCCAGTGTAGATATATCACTCAGAAACCTTTTCTGCAAATAATAAGCTGAAGGACAAGTTATTACATCCCTTGGCTAAGTTTATTCCCCTCCAATGACTAAGGATCCATTGTGTGACCAGTGCATGGGAAACCTGTACTTGTATTTCTGCAGACCTATGAGGACAGCTGCAGCACCTACAGCCTGAGCTACATAGACCTGGTCCAAAAGACAGATCGCTGCAAATTTCGTAGGCAGGTGTCTGCCACAGCTGAAGAGCTATGTTGACTATACAGCTAACTCAGACACCAAAACCTCTGAATTCCCATCAGCTTGGATTTCAGTGCAGACTAGCATGGGTAGGAGAATGTTTTACAGCCATGCAGGATCCCATGACCACTGGACTCTCTGGGAGCCCCAAGTTCATGCAGGTACATTAAACACAGCAGAAACAGTTTAAGGCCAAAGCAGAATTGTGACATGCCTTAAATTATACCCCACAACAAGAACCATCTGACCTCAGCTGCATACATCCTCAACACCATACCCACTCCCTTGGCAAATTCTCTGTCCCTGGACCACTGCAAGCCATCACCAGCAGTCATGCAGCACCTTGATTAGGAACAAGAACCAAACCACAAAAACTGCATTTCAGATGTCAAGATTAAGGAGATCTCAGTGGGAGTCTTCTTAAATCATTAATTTAATCACAGCCATTAAACCAGTACAATTATATGCCAGTAGGTTTGATAACTGTCAGATGGAGCGAGGAAAAGGAAAGAGAGATCATAGATAAAAATTACAGCTTGGGTGTTCTGCTGGATTGATAAAAATATGTAGGATTGAATGGACAAATGTGTTGCAAATATGACCTAGGCAAAGACAAATATATGCCTTGAAGGGTTGTCAGCTAATTTGCAAGAGTGGATAAACTGTCTCTGAGCAATAATTATTTAGTTTTAAAATTCTTATTAAGATTTATTGTGGCAGACATTAGTAACTCACAAAATCATTATATATTTACACAGAAAGAGTTCCAAATATTGTACTTCAGCTTTTTAGTTTAAATCTCTTCAGTCAGATATGTACACTCAGATAAAAAGTTTGGCCCTCCTTGCAGATCATACATGTGATGCTACAGCACACATTGGTTTAGAAAGTGTCCTTCAGCTGACAATATATAATGTAAACACAGAGACAAAAGCTGCAAATCTTGAAAGAAAGCTTTTTGAAAGACCTTTTAGGCATTCACACAAGTTTAGAAGGGGGTAAATTGTTTAAAAGTATAAATTCACATAGCAGAGTCACAGAAAGAANAAAAATCATCATGGCATCAAAAGAATAGTCAATTTGGAACAAAAAAAACAAAAAAAGGGCACTCAGAAAAAAAATCAGCATTCGTAATGGAATTGCAGCTCCTTTTATTCAGTGCAAGCCTTCAAGCTTCCTGTACACCCACATCTTCAGAGAGAGTCTAAAATCTCTGAACATTGGAGCAGAAACCTTTGTATGTGTGTGAAATGATAAAAAAACAGTTAGAGGAAAAGAGGATTGACAAGATGAAAAGCAGGCATAGAAAATAAAAGATAATCCACTAGATTTTTGGTGTTTGCCACACTCATGAATTTCAAGCCAGTGCAAAAAAAGATGAAATCTATAACTGCCTAGTCCAAGAGTTAAGAGTTGCAGTTTTTGTTTTCTCTTACATTAATCATTTCAGTTAGTCTATTTACACACATGACCTGCTAGGACAAACGTAGTTGCTGCAAACTGAAAATTTAGGTCCTGTGAAAATAAGAAAAATCAGATGCCCATCTCCTATTTGTTTTGTTTGGGGATTTTAAATTTGATGAGGTGAGGGGTTTTGCTTTTTCTCAGTAGTTATTTGGAGGCGCTTTTTGTTAATTTGTTTGGGTTTTGCTAGAGTTTTTTTTCCTCAGCTTCAGAGGCAAATGCCTTGCTCCATTCTGCTTGCTCACTGACCCTGTGATCCCTGCATTTGTTTCACTATAGGAAGACACTCATACAGTCCTGGAGACAGAAAGCAATTATAACATCATGATCAAAAGCGTAAACTTTCCAAGCAGTCTCACTCCTGGCTTCTTTATGAAAGAATACTAGAGCTACAATTAATGTTACATTATTTAAAAAGAAAAAACCTAATAGGCTCAAAGCCTACTCATGAAGAGAACAATTTCAATACCCAAGCTACCAGAGAACAAAGGGTTTAAAATGTCACTCTTACACTTCACATTTAGGCAGTTTATCATTTAGTAGAGAGCTTTTGGATTACCACACACTCGCACCCAAAGAACCATCCATGTGCCACTCCTGGAAACACTGCCAAAACCAAAACACTTCAGAAGATTAGCCTAGTCCAGTAAGAATTGGCAGATTACTTCATGTCAGGAAAAAAGACAAACTCCAAAGATTTCTAGAACAGGTAAGAGCTACTATATCACACTAAAAGAAGAGATAACACCAATCTTTTACTTCACGTGTCTGTTATCTAATCTTTTTTTGCTTATAGAGATGATAAAAGTTGAAAAATATTTTTTTCAGGTTATGCTTGAACCTCTTGTTCAAGTTTCTGCCCTGGCAGCTGGTTGAAAACAGTCCATACCCAAGGAAATGAAAAGAGTTATCCTACTAGATGTCTTGCTATGCTCTGAGTTGATCAGTCTCTGCACCCTCCTGTTACAAGGGAAAACAAGTTCACCAAAATAACTCCAGCTCTTATGCCCAGCTGAAGCACAAAGGTTCCAACTATTTTCCTCTCTTATGGAGGACAGGAGCCAGAAGAGCTCAAATCTCTCTTCTACTTTAATCACAAGTTTGTATCAGATATGTCATCAAGAGGACTTGTTCAGTCAACAGAAAATTTCTGAAAGCTCCAATATTTTAAACTTCTGTTATTTTTTTACATTTCATACTTCCAGCCATAACTGCCCAAAATATAAATCAGTGTTTGATGTATCCACAGCTGCTCTTGTATGCCATGATCAGGCAAATGGTCCTCTATAATAACACCTACTAACTCTAAACAGTCTAGGAAAAAAATAGAAGTGGTTAAAATGATGTATTTTACCCTGTCACTATGCAGATACTTAGTTCATCACACCATTTAATTGAATTAAATATCCTATTTCTTGCTAAAGACACTTTATTTAGTTTAAAGACAAATATATTGATAGGCAAATATATTCTAAAGATCCAGAAATGAGGTTTCTTTCTGAAGAAAGTAATGAAAGGAAAAAAAAAGGGTTCATAATAATGTTGATAAATGTCCTAATAATTGATAGAGAATTATGGTGCTTAAAGGTTCAACAAGAACTGTTAATCCAGAGAAACAAGAGGCTGTGGAAGATGGGGTGAGAGGGAAAAGGCAGACAAATGTGAGATTCTGTGGGTGGAGCACAAAAAAAAAGAGGAAAAGGTAGAAATATAAAAGCTCTCTGCAGTAAGCATTACTAGAGGAGGGCAGATGTGAAGAATATGCATGTGGCAAGAAGTCTGCAATGCACATGCTGTTATCGGCCAACTGCAATAGCATCCCAGGGCAATGATATTCAAGATTACTTGGGTTTAGCAAAAGTGAATTAAAACCATCAGGAACATGCTTGTATTATTTAGGAGCTTCTTTCAGCTCCTTTTTGCCTAGTTCCCAAAAGCCCCACTATGGGATAAATTAAAATCTTCTGAGCAATATTGCTGTTCTGAAGGATACTGTCATCTGTTCCTCAGTGGGAGTTGGACTTCATTACCAGACCTGGAGGGCATGCTGTAAGGCACTTCCCGTTAAACAGCCTGCTGTACGGATTTGGGATTTGATCAAGGTGAGGTAAGTACTTGGGAAAACAGCTGCTGATTGGTTGAGTTCTGTCTGTTTCTGTAATTTGTTTCAGCGATAACGAAGACGTGGAAAACAGTTTTGAGCAAGTGCATCACAGACATTCATCCTGCTGAAACATCTCCATAGACCTGAATAGGGATTTTTTCTTTAAGCTTCAAACTTCATTGCTGCAACGTTCAAGCCATTTATAAGGCTTTATATGAAAGTACAGAACTATAGGCACACTAGAACATGAAGATGTAGAGTCCATCAAATCATCAAATTGTTTTATGGGGTTGTTTTACCAATTAAATCAGCTCTAAGAGATCAAGTCAAGTCTTTAGTGTGCTTTATAAGGATAATATTAGCTATTAGCATGAAAACTTTGCTAGTTTTAGTAAACCATCAATGTTTAGCAAACCTTTACACTCAAAAGGAACAAATCTGTTGTGCTCAGAACAGCCAATATGACCAGGTACTACATCAAAAAAGGGATGTAAAAGTAGAAGAGTCATTGGTATCACATGCTGTTCACTGATCACCAGCATCCATTACACTTTCCTAAAACTTAATGAAAGTAGAAGGGTTTCCAAGGAGAACATCCAATCTATACCACCAGCACACAAAGAGACAAGCATACAATGATAAAGCACCAGAGTGAGCATCCACAATTAAGTTCTGGCTTGGAAAAGGAAGGCAACAGCTTTCACCTACAGACAGGATTTTGAAAAATTTTAAAAATGTTTATTTCATTTATACAAGATCACTGCACCTCAGGCTTAAGCATCTGTAAATTCCATACGTACACCTTTACAAAAATAGCAAAAGCTGGAAGAAGTTTTGGTTCTTTCTTCCTTACACACCTTTATAAATCCAAGTATGAGATCGATTCCCATTTAACAGTTATATTACGTAGAGAACTACGTCTAGCAAACTAACCAAAACCTCTCTCAAAGAAACAAATGTGCTTATTCATAACAGCAATAAGATTTGACAACTGCTTGCTAATTATTTGTTTTACAGAATATTTTACTCAGTTTTCATTTAATTTATACTTGTTTTGGAGGCTTAATCAGATGACAAGTTTTATTTAGGCAAAATGAAAAATTAAGGTTCATGTTTAAATTTCAGTTTCTGAAGGGAAAAAACCTATCTTTTCAACAGTTTCTGTCATTTACAGAGAAGATTGTGCAACCAGCTTAGATCAGACAAAAAAAAAAGCAAAGCAGCACTAGCCCAGAAAAAAAACACAAGGCTTAAGTGATTTAATTTTACATTTTTAAATCTCTGCTTCTATCCTGAAAAATAATAAAACAACACTCTGATACATAATTTACTATGTTTAATAAAGAAGTCTGAAGTTCAAGAACATCACAACCTGACAGTCCCACAAAATACCCTAGGATTCTGCAAGTCAAAAAACCCTTGATCTAGTTCATATTTCATCATCACCAATGAGCAGGACACAGACCACTCTCATGCCTCACTTGTCCCTCTGGGTTTTATGTTGTTTATTAAAACTGAATGTCTTATTAAGACAGAAGAAGGTAAGCAATTAGCTAGAGAAAATATTGAAAAAAAGAGAAAGACAGTCTTTAATATATATGTCAAGGCTTTATATAGACATCTTATATTTCTTGGGACAGTGGTTTTAAAATTTACTTACCATTCCCAAGTCTAGGTTCACGTGTTCCTTGTAAAGTCATCATGGAGAGTATATCTCATTACAGCCTGTGATACAAGTTATGCTCTCCCAGTAAACCTGGGGAAAACAAAATATACCCCAAAGAACAGCAAGGTAATAAAATCTGACATTAGGAGAAAATGTATCATTAAAAAAAATCTAATAATGGCTCCTAGCACTTCTTAATAAAAGATACTCAACCGCAGCATCTTGAAGAATCTGACTTATTTTAATTATTTATTGAGAGTTGATGGTTTATTTGAAAGAAAATGCAATTATATTCTGACACTTTAATCACTATCAGTTTGTTTTGTTTACCTGGTACTGCTAAGAGGAAGGTTACCTTCCTGAGGAAATTCTGACATTTCTATAATTGGTTTTGCAACCCTTCCAAGAGACAGAAAGTACTCCTAGTATTAAAATTGTGTAAAAATTGGAGTTATGATATTATTAAGAGTGATGGCCAACATCACCAATAACCCAAACCTCAAATAAATCAAAAATTTTTTTTTCCTGTTAGACACAAGCCATATATAGGCTTTGGGCAGCAAAATTTCCACTGACACAAAAAATGGAAATCAAGCACAGCCCCTTAACAAACCCATTCGAATCAACCCCTTAACCAGAGAAAAAGAAATTAAGCAAAAAATAATCAGAGATTAGCAAATCAAAGGCTCACAGGATGGAAAAAAAAATCTGCTCAACTGAAATAAAAGGAAATTTTGCTAAATTTAGCAATTAGGTTAGAGGTTTGTTTGCCAATTGGTCAAAACCAGAAAAAATAAATGACACTCTCAAAAACACTGTGCCCACTTTGGATAGTTTCAGTTTTTAAAGCACTTCAGAATATTCAGTAAGTCATTCAGCTGAATTAAATATTTAGCTTCAAAATAAAGTTAACTCATTCAGCAGAGATTCTAACATTGTTTATTCATAATCATGGTTAACCACCCTTCAAGGAGCACTCCACATTCAGATCTTAAGAGAGGAAGAGGAGAGGAAAGGAAAACACAGTAAACAACAGAACCATACCATTACATTTTTTAGGCTGACTTCAGTACCCATGCAACTGCACTTTAATCTTTTTGCTGGCCTGTCCAGGGACATTAAACACACTGAACTATTCTGCAAATGAGAGATGGTTACCAGGTCACTTAGAAAGTGACCTGAATGTGTTTTGGCCATGGTTCACAACACAATTTTCAGTGGGACTGATGCTCTGACTTAGTGCATCTATGAAAGCTTACACAGCTTCTAGGCAGCATGGAGAAAGCTCAGGAGAGGATCCCTTCCATGCTCTTTGAAGAGAAAAAAAAAAATCTTGCAGGGTCAAGTGAAGCAGATAAAGTGCTATGACACTTAAGAGCAGAGAGGCTTCCTTTCCCCATCAGAGTCTCACCACACCTTTGTACAGTTCAACCAAACATTACAACACCAAACCCTTAGCTGTACCAGACCCATTTTATGTAGCCTTAAAGGCTTACCCAGGTCAACCAACAGAGGAAAAAGTAATCAGGAGCTGCAGGAAATTGGATGGACAAGGTGTTCAAACAAAACCTGGCTTCCTAAAAGCCATCAGAGTGTGAAGAGTCAATATGTACATCAAATATAGCCAAATGAAAAGTGATTTTAAATTCTTTTTGTGGGATTTGGAGATAAGCAAGGAAAACACAAATCTGTGGATCTGTCAATGACAGACCCCCTCCATGACAATCCAAACTATATGAACTATTCAAAGTGATTTAAAAATCACTTACCTAATATTAAAGTAGAAACAGGTATTTTGAAGAGAAAGATACACTTGTTCAAATTATTCCCCATGGTGCATAAGTATCTCACTTTGTGCCCTCAAAGCTTTCCAAATGTCACAGTTAGTAAATGATGCTGAGAACTCTGGCCTCTACTTTCTGCACAGGAAAAAACCTCACAAAGAGCTGAGCATGTGCAGAATCCAAATAAGTTCAGTCATGAAATCAGACAACATGTTATAAGAAGCCATTAACAAGTTATTGAAACAGAACCTCACAAAATTGATAAATACGAATCTACCACCATATTTTATTTTTTGGAAAAAAGGCCCTCTGCACACTGCCATGTAAACTTCTCAAACTACTTTTTTCTCTGGGTCACATTTGAGACCTGATCACAGTAATCTTTGCTTGCAGTCCCTGTGCTGTGTCAGTCTTCTGGGAGGGAAAAAAAAAAAAAACAACCCAAAACAAAACAAAGCAAAGAAACAAAAATAACAATACCAAAAAAATCACAAAAAATCCCCTACAAAAACCAAAAACCAACATAAACAAAATTTAAAAAGCCACTACACAGGAAGGGAAATAAATCCTTTGAAAAAGAACTGGCACCTTTTTCAGTATTAAATGTACTGTATGCCTAGTTTAGGAAGTTAATCCCCCTTTACAGTCAAGAGAGAGCGTGTGCTTTCCCGTAAGGACATAATGCACCAATATACCCTTTCATGTCCACCATCCTACACGACATTAACTTGCAAACAACCTGTTCACCTAAATTACAGCATTCCACTCATTTTCTAGTCTTCATGCTGTGAGAGATGAAATATCATTTTGCTGCAGCCAAAAAAAAAAGGATTATTGAGTAAAGGAATGAAAGCTGCTAGTTCTGTTTCCTATTTGTTGTTATCTATGATTTGGATGTGTTCTGGTTGATCTGTTGGGTGTTCTTGAGAACTGGGAGAGGGGCAGGGTTGAAAACAGGACCAGAAAAGGAAGAAAGATGAGAGAGGAGCGGACAGAAGAGTAGGCGGTCGGGAGAGAGTGTAAGTTCCTGGATACCCATCCAATGGGAAAGGGGACAGGGACCGCCCCCAGCCGGGAAAGGGTAGAAAAAGCAGCCATTCTGTTGGAGGGGGTGGGTGTTTGTCTGGGGGAGGTACACAGCAGATTTAGCAGACTCGTTACAAATGAAAGAGGTTTTTTTGGTTCAAAGACATTGTCCCCACTTAGTCGTACCAAAAAGTGAGTTTATTTCTAATACTGCAAATGGGATTTTCTTAGCACATGCCCTACATACATTCTAAACGTGCACGACTGATAAAGCTCATCAATTGTGAAGTTATTCTTAAAGCTGAGTTAGCATAGGGGTAGACAGCTTTCCACTGAAGTTTAACCATTCCTCCTTGTGCAAAAGGCAGAAGTCTTCCCTAGCAGAAATCACAACCACCCCTTACACTGAAACACATGATTTGAAATACAGTGCATGACTTCATGGAAATCCCAGGCAAGAGGGAGCAAGAAGTCAAAATGTGATTTTTTTTATCCTACTTATTTATTGACATAAACCTTGTGCCGTCAGACTTACCTAAATATGTTATAAGGTTTGTATTCTATTTTAGCTTCATTTTTTCATTTTAGCTTTTCATTTTTGAAGAAAACTTTATGTATTGATGATGTTATTAAGACGATTGTATTCCCAAGTGCAGGTCATGTATTGCCATCTGCTTTCAGGATTTCCAGGCTACCAGCTCCTAATGTGATACAGTGATCTCAGAAGACAACATATGAAGCAGTAAAACAAAATATCCTGACAGTGCAAAGACAGACATGTTCTAAACTAAGTATTGTTATGGTACTCTGTCTAGTGTAAACCACTACCTCCAATTGCAATAAATATTGATATATATCCATTCACTTGGTTTAGATCAAAGATACTCATAAAAGCTTATTTCCTCTGTTTGCTAATGCACATGAAAACTATTTGTTTATTCCCAGCTGCATAGTGTGAAATATCTAGGTCATTCACCTGCATGCTGTTCCTTAATTACATAGCTCTTGACACTCCCGTGGAAAGAATACATTCTAATATAAATGAAGAAGTACACTGCTCAAATAATACATACTGATGAGCTCCAGTGGAAAGGTTATCCAATCTGATAGAAACTTTAATTTAAAACAGAGATCAGAATAACAGGTAGACACACGGCTATCTACTAAAAAGTCACGCAGCTCTCTGTTTACATGTGTAGTTTTGGTCTCAATACTCTCATATCATAATGTGAAGTATGCCATTAATTTATGAATTTTACCAATGATTTTTTTATAGTCATTATTGTCTAACACTTAAATATCACAGATTAACAGAATTACAATATGAAATCATGATGATGAACCATGATCTTGAGCCATGATCAAATGGTTAACTGAATGCAAAGGGTAGAAACTGTAGAAAATGGACAATGTACAGAAAATGTACAAAACATTTAAGAGTTGGCCTCGATGACCCTTGTGGGTGCCTTCCAACTTAGAATATTCTGTGGTTCTGTGTAAAAAAGCAAGCTGACAAGAAAGTATTTATTTGTACAGCTATCAATATTTTAAATGTCTACTATACCACCACCAATTTCTATGAACTGCTCTGTTCCAAAAAAAGAAAAAAGCTCAGAGCAGAAAAATTTTCCAGTCAACTCTTTCGCATCAGTTTTTTTTTTTAACACGACAGCACTCACATCAGTGAAGGTATGATATCATAAGCAGAGAAATAATCAAGATACTGATCACTACCAGAAATGGAACACAGACAGAATCTTACTTCCAGCCGTAAATCTCTTAAAATTTAGTTTGCTCCTCAACTACGTGATCCAAAGCTATTTCTGTAACATTTTTGGTGCAGTTCAGAGTCAAAGAAGGATAAGGCGTATTTTCTAGATGTACTTCAAAGTAAGCCCAAGGGGATGGAAGCCTTGAGAGATCAGTACTTCTTTTCCTTTTCTCTTTTTAGTCAGTATGATGATAATTTCAGTCTGTCATATTTAACAGATTATTTCATTGCAGTTGTCAAACACTTTTTTTATACATATTCTTCCCATATGAAAACTTGTTTTTACCTTCCCCAAATTCAACTTATCCAGACATATAAAGAGCATGTGTGTTTTCACATTGAATTTGTCTTTTTTTAATGCATTTGTATTTTTCTGTACAAAGCATCTGGGATAGCTTCAGGCAACCTTCCAAAACAATGGTAGTCCCTATGGCAGAAAAAATTCCAGAAAACAAAAATAAATTCTCCCGTTCTGGTCATTTAGTTTCACTTGTCTTTAAATGAGAAAATAACCAACAGTGTTTCTGTAGCCAGCAGCCTGATCTGCTGGCACTGTGTGGCTCCAAACAAAAAGCCATGACAACAGCCCTCTTCTTGGCCTAATCACCTTATGTTGATAAAGGCCTACAAAAATATTGTTCCCTTAAAAGACAGGATGCACAACAAAGACTGGGAATTGCTATTACAAGCCCTAGTCTTTAAAAATATTCTGAGTTCTAAACTACATGATGCACTGAAAAAAGGACAACTATCATTAGGCTTCTAGTACACAACAAAAAGAACATGCAGGTCTGGAATGCAACACTGGCATTTTACAGTGAACACATGTTATTCAAAGCTCAGAAAATCTAGGAAGCAGGACAGAAGCCCAGGTCTTCCTACTTGCAAATAAGCATCCTCACACCTAGCCAAGTCTTCTCCTAGCTTGGGGAATTCTTTACGTATAACAGTCAATTCTGCACTTCGATTATATTTTACCTTGCTGAAAGTCTTACCCACAGTATATAAGCATCACATTTTAATTTCTGGACTGAAGACAACCTAGGTATTAATAACCCCTATTATCACCATTTTTTCAATTCTGTAAAATAATAGGTCACATTAAAAGAATCTAACACATAACTTGCTTTTTCCTTTTTGAATTAATAATGATCCCAAGGCCTTACATTTGAATTGAATTTGCACAAAATCAGTTCAGAATTTAAGTTAGATGTGTCTATAAATATATATAGATATATATATACTATTATGGTAACACTCTACAGACAGATTCAAGAGAAATGTTTTACTGAGAGTAATACTCTCAAGAAGGTCAAGCAGCTCACAGACACTAGATTTCTCCCCTGTGAGAATTTTTATATAAAAGTTATAGCTGTGACAGATATAGCTACATTCTCTGGGTAAGGAGACATGTTGAGAACATATCAGACAGTCCTGAATAAGGCGCTACACTGAACATACCATTGTAGCAACTCCTGTGCTCAGACATATCTTCAAGGCATAATTTTGCCTTTAGTACCTTTAGGAGAGACACTAGAAAGTAGCTGCTGATAGGTTAAACACTACTATTTTTTCTGAGCTGGTTTCCCAATGGTGTTTGGGAGAGGGAGGGAAGAGGGGAAAAAAAAGAGGGGGAACTGCATCAGAAGATGGAACTTTGCACTGCCCACAGAAAACCCCAAAATAGTGAATATACAGGAATTGCCTGTGCTCTAGGTAGTTCTCTGTCAGCCCTGAACAGACAGAAAGGGTGAAGGTTCCCCTAATACAATCATGCCAAACAAATTCCCATTTTTATTTAAAGCAGCAAGAATTTATTTCTCTTTATTGACTTGACTATTGTCAGGGCCTCAATAGACAGTAAAATTTCATCCCCCCCCTCAAGTTTTACCCTTAGTTGCTATAAATATTTTCCTACATCAAAAAACTAGTAAAACAATATAATGCTAGTCAGCTACTACATTTTTCAAAGTATGCTTCTAACACTTACTGAAGTAGTATTTGTGCCATTGGCATAGCTGTATCCCTCACTAGAGGCAACTGCACGTATCACCATCTTTTAATGCAAAAAGTTTCCATGTTTATGATATTTTTTGCAAGACATTTCATAGTTTTAGAATGCAATCAGTAGACCTTTTTCCTTAAAAGGCTTTATAAAAATTGTATATGCCTCAGAAGAAATTATTCCCTATCTTGTGTCACATATTTTTGCAACATTAGGGTAGCAACCACTTAATATCCCTAAAAAAATAAAAAAAACCAAAACCACCCTCAATATCCATGAGCAAAATACAAAAGTTAAAAATTCCAGTACCAAGGAAAAGAATGTTTACTACTGGAACCATGGAGATAAAAAAACTAGCTGATTTTTCATCAGATTCCTAAAATATCATTTTGAACAAGGTAGAAGCATAAAATCTTGAATGGATTACTTCTATCACTGCTTCTCCTATTCTTTGTGGATTTACTAAAGGGCTTTTCTTCTCAGGCTTCAACTACTTACTTAATGTGAATTAGTTGGAATTCTGGTGTGCAAACTTCAGCACTCCAGTTGTACTAATTCATTTATCAGTCCCACCCTCCTGCTGAACCCAAGCACGCCCACCCGTTCAGAACTATATGTTGGGCATAGGAAATCAAACATCAGGTCATGAGTGAGTCCTCTTTCTTTGGACAAATCTCAAAGGAAAAAGGCTCCACGTGCTGTCTTACCAGCAGCACTTGGCTTCAGGAGGGCAGCAGCTGATCTGGAGAATGTTTCCATGAGCAGGAGGTACAAATCAGCTCCCAGCTGCATTTTACTTTTCCCCTTTCCAAAATTCTTTCCTCCATGTGTCACATCACTCACAGACTTACCAAGGCATGGCTGACCAGGCTCACCCCTCCCATCAACCCCATTAGACATCTACAAATAACAGGCTAAGGTTCAGCTGCCCAAAATAGGAAGGTAATTGAAATGGATTTCAGAACCTCAAACAACTAAAAGGTCTTGCATCATGATATTGGGCTGCTTCAGGATGCCATCCATGAGCAGTACGGAGCCCAGAGCATTATTTAGAAGGCAGGGGGAGCCAGCTGAAAATCAGCTCTGTTTTCTCACAAGAGAAATACAGGTCATCCTCAAGCAACCAACTTGAAAGTCATGGTAAGCACCTAATCGAGCCAGAAATTGCTTCCCTGGTGTCAGCTCAGATGGAAAAAGATCATCGCCCCAAATAACTAGTTGGAGTTAGATTTCTGCACAATGGCAACTTTAAAGCAATATACATAGAGAACAGCATGAGGCTAAAAATTCTGCCCTGTAGGATTTCTCAGAGGACTCTGACTAGACTAGGAAAAAATCCTATCCATAAAATTATGTTTATCACATGAAATGAAGTGAGTATGAGATACTTCATGCATTCTCCAGATACTGAAAAGTCTATTGAAAACAACTTCGTGGATGAAATAAAAGAAAACAAATTGCAGGGAAGGAGCATTTACACATGAAACATTAACACATTAAAGACACTTTGAGCTCTGGAAATGTCTGAATCGTGAATGAAACGTTTCTGAAAGAACAGTAATACTGTTCAATGTATACTGTAACAGTTAAAAAAGCAATACATTGCTAATTTACATAAGAAAGGCAGTAGAATAAAGTGAAAGATTGCATAAAGTCATCATAGAAATCAAATTCGTATTCAAGTGGTATTTTGTGTTCACTTCAAGGGTCTTCATTTCAAAAGGAACAGATGATAGCTGATTATTTCAGAGACAAGCAAAAGATGTGATTAGATGTGCTTAGTCTCTATGTCCAAGTGCTAGGGCAAGGAATAACTTCTTGAAGAAATATGATAAACTGACTTAGAATACAATTTATAAATTGCTACATACCTTTTCTTGAAAAAGAGGCCCAGTCAGACAAATTTTTTAAAAAAGAAAATTCGAAACTCCTCTTTATCTTCCCTTCTTTCCTTACGTACAGCAATTAGCCTGTGGAAGTCATTGCTACAAGGTTACGACCTAAATAGCAACTGCAGAATACATAAATACTTAAAGTTAATTTTTGTAATCAGTCAGCAGTAATGACAAACAGGAACCAAACAGTAACTTGTGAGGTCAGCCCTGTCAGTTCCTGAGCCTAGGGAAGAGAGCTGCTTCTTTCTGTCTTTTGGAGGAATGTTTTTGAAACCCTCTTTTCCTGTTTCATTTTAGCTATTCTCTCTCATCGCCTTTTAAGCCGTATGTGGAGAGACCAAATTTTAATACTCAAGTTTCATTTAAGAAGCCCAAACATGACCAAGGAGGTTTTTAGGTTTACTGTTGTCCCAAGCATTTTTTAACACATGTACATACATACACATGCATTGGATTTATTGATTGTAGACTTACCTTCATTATTAAATGTCCTGGGGTGGAAGCAGGACATCTTCTTTTAAGAGACCAATTTTTTTACCACACAATTACAATTTTAGAGTGGGTACTGCATATAAAGGAGATGATTTTATGTAACATTCATACCAGAAACACACTCTTTACTGCACATATTTCTTTTCTCCCAGGGATAATGTCTTTAAGCCTCTCTAAAGCAAATAACTACCCCTGGATAGAAGCCATTCTGTTACAAAATGGAATCCAGAAAACACAGCAACAAAGCTGAATTTTTAAAGTAAGACTGGATTGCACTTCCACTAAAGAAAAGTCTTAATTTATACCTATTCAGATGTTTAATCTTGAACTGATCTTCCCTCCTCTCTTCAGAGGAGCATGCTTCACTTATCTTATTTCAATGTATTGCCAAATTACCCAATTTTTTTTTTTTTCAGTTCAAGAGGTTTTTTAGTTTAAGTGATTATCTAGCTTTCCCTTTAGTTTGCTTTTTTTTCTTTTCCTGGAAGGCTAATTTTTTCCCTACTTTGCACAATAAATCAATCTTCCTTTTCAACTGGGAGTAATCTCTACTTACCAGAGAAGACAGAGTGCCTAGCTTATAAGGAACTTTATATGAACTACATAAAATAAAGCCATACAATATGGAGCATGAGGTTTTAAAACAGAAATATACCTATATATGTTACTTGATGTCAAAAGTAACAAAGGTATTTAGTTATTAAGAACTGTGAGAAGAAGCAAAAAAAGCCCCACCAAATTTAAATTTTTGTTGAAATTTTGATAATAAACTGTGAACAGGTATTCTAATTGCTTTTAATGTTAGTGTTAACAAACAATAGTCCATTCTTAAGCAGAAAAACAGAAAAAAAGGTTTAAGAAATAGTCAGGAGTTATCCTACCAGTTTTTAAACTACCTACAGTCATAAACTATGATTTTGGTCTACTTTAATTTTGATGGATTCCTAACAGAACTCATCAGGATAGTAATCTAAAATACTACATGATCTTTAAAGTCCCTTCCAACCCAGGCCTATCTATAAATCTCTGAGATTGCTTTGTGAGAAAACAGCAAGGCAGTAAAAAACTTTTGGAATTTTTCCAAATTAAAAAATTACTTTTACTGTCAAATGCATCAAATTGATGAACCAGAAACTGAAGGCTAGCATGTATTTGAACACACAGTTCCCTATTTACTTAATGTAGACAATTCTACACTTTGCAGCCTGAGCCTGAGATCTCTGTTTTGTGCCACTGGGTCTCACTCACTTGCAGGACATTCTATTTATTACTACAGTGTTCACTTATTTAGGAGGCAGTTCGCATTTCCTCCATATTTTTCTTCAGCCTTCTCAAAGATTACCTTAGATACAGACTATTGCCTAAAAATAACTCTACTCAAAATCCCGGAAGCCCAGACTTTTCACTGCAGAATACTGTTTACAAAATAGATCTGGCACTCTGAAACAATTAGAGATTATAATTTCAATTTTATGACACAGAAGCCAGAAGCAACATCAAAATTTTTAAGTCTAGAAGGGACATCCGAATGCCATCACAAATTCTAATCATATGCTGCTGGGACATGCAATCTTGTGAGTATCTTTTGGCAAGGAGAAAATCCTTTGAGTAAACATGAGAACCTTCTTTTCACATATGGCATTTCCAATTAGAGGGTCACTTTTTAGCTCCTCGCACTTTCTGACTTACTTATACCTAAGTTAGGTGGAAAGTGTAGATAGATCTTTGTCTCCTGACTGCCCAAGAGAAGACAGAGAACAAAAAACTGCCATACACAAGGATATGACCTCTGATCAACTTACATCCAAATTTTTAACCAGACAGGAAAATTTAAATACCAGCTATATCTTAAGAGTTGCCTCTATGCCTTGGTTCAGGTAAGAAATTAAGCAAGTGCTTAACACCAGCCCTGTCTATGAACAGCTGTATTCCAGCATCTTTGTAAAATGCTTAGGCTTAAAAATCAGCACACACTTCAACGTGCACATCATTGCCAAGTCACCTAGCAAAACAAATTTTAATTTCACCAAAAGTTAATACTTTCAATTAGATTAGACACATGCATATACTCGAGAAACCAGCAGGTACGTGCATCTTGCCCTGCCAGCTCAGATACAGGTTTTGGCTGAACATTTCCCTTGCCAGTCATAGGTCAAATACCAAAAGCAAAAGCCAAGAGGAGCACAACTCATCAGTCAAGCCAAGGACCAGCTCTTCAGTGCAATGGTTACTAAGCCTGAATTTCCTCCCCATTAAAATTGTTCCTCACTGCCATTCAGCTACTATCACCGTCATAAAAGAATTCAATTGCTATTTTAGAGATGGTTTGAACTGAAAAGAGTTCAAATTTACCCTCAGTTTTATTTTATCCCCTCAACTTATCTAGACCACAAAGTTTCATTCTGAAACATTAAAGACACTATTAACCACAAATATTCCCTCACAGTTCTGAACTTCCTATGTGCCCTTCCTATGCTGGGGCCCC
>VXAD01010018.1:202909-263349 GCA_013399195.1 Dicrurus megarhynchus | reverse complement strand
GGCGGGAGGGGCCGCAGGGCGGACACCGGAACCAGGCCCGGTGCGAGCCGGAAGCGCGCGGGGCCGGACCAACCTCCCCGGAAGGAGGGGAGTGGCCGGGGGCGGGACCATCGCAAGCGCGGGGCGGGGCTGTGGGGCAGGGCAGGCCGGGGACGCGGGGCTGCTAATAATATTCCTATATATTACCATACATGTAATAATATATGTGTGAACACATTCCGTATAATGTAATATATGTTATATTACATATTATTATGTATAGACTACACACATATAAAATATCTATGTATTACATATATAAACACATGTATATGTATACATAGATGTTATCATATGTAATAATGTATGTATATTTTTCATAAATAACCCTATGTATCACAAAGAGTGCCGTTTCATGACGCTCTTCTTTGAACCAGCTGCGGGTTGCTGCAGGGCAGCTGTACCCGTGGTTTTCCTGCTTGCCTTGGCAAACCGTGGGGCCGAGCTCCTGTGGAATGATATTGCCGCAAGCATCACCCAGTGGGATGTTGCATGGTTAGCAATGGGCAATGAGGTCATCTCGCCATGGCAAACAGGAAAATGAGTCCATAAGTAAGCCCTTTTCCCCAGGTGTGCTCTGTATGTTGAAAACATTTGAGAATTCCCCAGCTAGCTTCTGTTTCCTGCCTGCTTCCAGGCGGGGAGCCACAGGTGGAAGAAAACCCAAGGAACCTATTTACAGATTCTGAGAATCAGCCTGGGATAGTTATAAAACGCTGTCTGGCAGCCAGGCATCTTCCAAGGAGCCAAGTCTGGGTAATGCACATGTGCTTAATTTAGCCACTGCTTAATAATACATGAATGGTAAACTGCAAGCTTCAAAATATGAGATCATTTTCAAAGGAAAGAGGTTGAATAAAAAACAACAGGGGATAGTCTCTCAGGCTTTGAGGATGAGCTGATTGCTCTAATAAAAGGTAACTGAGCCAGAAAGGCTCTGCCAGGGATTTCTCTGTGATCTGTCTTTCGAAGGCTAATGTCCTTGAACAATATTGACCACCTGATGTCATCTGCTTTTAACCACAGCCTCCTGCCTACACAATGAATACACTAAACATTGCCATCCTCAGTAGGCATGTGGAAGCAAAGCAGATGAAGCCTCAGGAGCAGCAGGCATGGCTAGACTTTGCCCACCTATCTACAGCTCCTGTGTGAGGAGAAGTGTCTGACAACCACAGGTACTGCTGGGGCAGGTGGGTGTGTCCTGGGGCTGGGGTCAGGACGTGCTCAGCTGGGAGTGATGCCAGCTCTGCTGGTGCCGTCTGTAAAGCACCCTGCGATGAGCAAGAGACTCTGTGTTGCTGCTTTTCCCTCGTTGTCCCATTTCTTGGCCATGTCCTATGCTGCAGATCTCCAGGCCAACAAAAATGCCTCTGTGCCCCCATGGTATGGGATGTTGGAAATGCCCGGGCACTTTCCATGGAAGATGGGTAGCTGGTGGGATCTGGGCCAGCTCCTTCCTTGGCTGTGGCACTGCTTGTCGGCTTAGTGTATTTGCATCGTCTCACCAACAGTTCACCATCCTGGGTCCTGAATGGGGCTTCCAGGCCAAATTCTAGGGGAAAATTGCTCTTCTGGGCCTCTGCCCCCTTGGGCAGCCAGCAACTCGGCACCTGATAGCCCTTGTCTGTCTGGCTCCAGGGGCTATAACTGTGGCAGACAGCAGGGAAGGTGGCTGGACGCCGGGGTTGGACCGGACCTCCTGGGTGTCCATCTGCATATTCAGAAGTCGTTCCCAGCTGGTTGGCTGCCTCCGGCCTCCCCACTCCCTCTTTAAAGGCCCGGAGCGCAGCGGCAGGACGCGCCGGCGCTGCCTCCGCGGCATCCCGCGTTCCCGGGGGTGCCCGGCCCCGGGGGCTGCCGGCGGCTCGGCTCGGACACCGCTGCCACAGGCCAGAGGGATGCGGCGGCTGGGGCAAGGCTCTGGGAGGGAATTGCCGTCTGGAGGGACGGCACGCTGCTCCGTGCGCGGCTGTCCCACCGAGGAGCACCCGAGGAGCCCATGTGGGGTGGCTTCAGTTTTGGAGAAGGCACACTGCCCTCCTCTTCTGAACATCTTCATTTCGTTCCTGCCTCTTTCTTCAGGTAAGAGGAGTCTCGGCTGCTTTTTAGTGTTCTGGAAGGTGATACTAGTAAAAGCTGGCAATAAGAGTGGGAACCAAAGCACGCACCTGTTAACTTTGTGGGGAAAGAGCTGCATCAGCAGGAGCAGTTTGCTTAGGGCAGCACCTCCTGGTCCTGCGGTGCCGGGGACGCTGTGAGGGGGAGCCAAGGCCACCCACAGAGAGCTGCCATGGCCTGGGACCGCAGGGTCTGCTCCCTCCCTCCAAATCTCCAGAAGAAAGATGGTGGTGCTGGAAACCTTAAGCAAGTGGAGGTCGCCTTGCCAGCTCTGAGTTGATCTGCTTACAAAGGGTGTATCATCCAGGTTCTGGGGGACAGGTAAACCTCAGCACAGGGGGCAGGTAAGCTCCTGACCTTGCTGTTGAGCACAGCAGATGAGAGAAATTGTGAGCAAGTGTCAAAAGAAGGTGTTTCTGTAAAAAAACGAGTGAGGTTACAGGACCACGCCATTGTGGAAAGGATTAAGGGTGGATGGAATCTATGACTGCAGTGCGTTTGCTGTGTGACTTTGTTGGATGCAGATGGTAGGCTAAGAGGCAGCTGCAGGCAATGGTGGAGCTTGTAACACAAGGGCAAGGTGTGATGTTGAGAGTTGCTGGCACCCCGGCCTTGTGCTGGCTGTGGATAAACGGAGCAGTGTGAAAGACCCTGCAGCAGACTGCTAGGAAAATGAAACCCTAACGGTCAGGCGGGGTGGGGAGACAATACAGGAGATCAACAAGTGGTGTCAGACAACCCAGAAAATACTTAGTTTGTCAAGATTATAGCTCTGCAAAAGGTAGAGCTCTCCCAAACACCTGCCTGGAATTCAGGGGTGTTTGAAGAAAGGCAACTTGGTAAAAACCACTGAGAAGAAACCCATTTTCTACACTGCCCGGAGGACTTGGCGTGGAGCAGTTACAGGGGCAGGAGACTGATCGTGTTGAAAATGATAAGGTATTTCTGGGAACAGCAAAAGAACCTCAGACTTTAAAGGTGCCTGGAAAAGACATGAGCTGTCCTAATTTAGTGGTGCAAAGCTACTGCTAATTAATGTGGGTCAGGAAGAGGCATCCCACAGGGACAGTTACTGTGTAATTGCCCAGGATACAATGTTTTACACCTTTCGCAAAGCTGTCCAAGCAGGGAATGAGTGGAGGGGGTGGATCCCCGCTTGGAATCAGCATGACAATTTTAAGCCTGGGGCTGCTGGCTCAGTATTTTTTCTCTTCCCTGATAATCCCCATCCTCATTTCTTTTATTCAGTGTTTTGCCAAGCACTTAGGAACCCCGTGTTGTGTTAGCCTGAACATCTCGGTGTGTCCTGCTCGCAGCAGGTCACATTGCACTTTTACCCTCTCTGTGCCCCCTTCCACCAGCCTGCTTGTGCTGGCCCAGCCCCCAAGTGCTGCCACCCATCGCCGTGCCCTGGGGGCTCTGCTGGGGCTGGCAGAAGCTGGCAGCACCCATGGCCTGCCCGTCTGTATGCCGTGAATCCCTTCACCAGGGGTGCAGCTGCTGTTCTGTGCTCTGCCAACACCCAGGAGCACCCAAACCCACCCCTTTGCCCAGGTGTACATGGCAGAGGGCTCTGCCTGGTGCTCCCTGCCTCTGCACAATCCACAAGCCCAGAGGGCAGTTTCCCCAAATGCCTCTGGTGCAGATGCAGCTGGTGGTGTGGGAAGTTTGTGCTGCCAGGCACATCTGGGGCCCAAAGCAGGTGAAATGTACTCTGGGCATGATGAATGTCTGGCTGCTAGGTGGGAACTGTGGTGGTACCCAGGGCATTTCTGCTGTTGTGTGACACCTGACAGTCTGCTCACAGGTTTTGCAGTGCTTGGAGGTTTCTGCCTGGGTCATTCCTTGGTAAAATAGTTTTTGCAGGGGAGCAGGGATGCCATGGAAATCTGGGAGGAAAACTCTCTGGCCGTGTGCTTGGAAAACTGCTGTATGAGGTCCTGTTTCTCGCTCTTTCTCCAGTTCCACACCGCTAGCAGGCTGAAACATCAAACATCTGGGAAGCCTGCCAGTCTGTCCAGGCAGGAAGACAATACGATGGACAGCAGGACTGGCTTTGAGCAGGACAGAGACTGTGCCACCTCAGGGCATGGCCAGGGGCTGAAACTGGAGCCCTGTTTCCAGACTGACTCTCTCTTGCCTTCCCCCAATGCATCCCTGATACCACAGCTCCTCAGCCACACAATGGTTGGCAGGAACCTGGATCCCACCATCCTCTTCTCTTCCTCTCAGGCAGTGGCCCTGCCTCATGACTACAAATGTGGTGCATGTCCTGGAGAAGAAGCGCAAGCCCCGGCTTTCCCCAGGACCTGTACCCCGGCTCCCGTGCTCTGTGCTGGTGAGGGGGACCAGCTCTCCAGCCAGCACCCACGGGACCAGCTCTCTGACCAGCACTTACGAGCCAAGCGGGCCAGGGTGGAGAGCATCATCCAGGGTATGAGCCTCCCACCAACCCCTCAGGCATTTGACACAAACCTGGAGGCAGCTTTTAGGCATGAGAGGGAAAGGGGTGCTGAGATGCCCCAGGAGAGCAAGAGGAAGCCAAAGGTGCAGGCCATGGGGGCAGCTGGACGAGTGGCTCCCTCAGGGGGCAGCTCCCGTGCCAAGGGTTGCCAGCAGCTGAAAGAGCAGCTCTGCTTTTTAGAGCAGCAGCTGAGGTGGCTTCAGAAGAAGTTCTACCAGGTCTGCGACTCTGAGGATGCTGCCCAAACCCAGGAAGATTCCGAGAAAGTGCAGCCACTGCCTGGAAAGCCTGAAGACAGACTGAACAAGGACAGTGCCACTGCCACCGGCAACCCACGCAAAGCACCTCTCAGGAGGAGCATCCTGGAGGTGCATGGACTGGAGGAGGCTGAGGATAGAGGTGACACAGGTGGCCTGCCCTCGGCAGTGAGGGTCCTCTCACAGGCACTGAAGCATGAGCTGGCTGTGGTGACGTCCCAGGTAGTGGACTCTGTCCTGAAGACTGTCTGGCCGAAGGCAGACAGCCACAGCCAGAAGCAGCACCACAGCCTTCTGATCCTGGGGCCAGATGTCAGGAGACAGTATTCTGCTGGTGGGAAATGCAGAAAACCACTTGCTAAGCCATCTCCCGTGAATGCACCAGGCTCACTGGGCTCACCCCAGGCTGGGGTCCTGACAGGAGCTTTGGGGAAGAGCCTGGGCTCTTATGCTGGCTCCTTCAGTTCAAAGAGGGTCAGAAAATCCTCTCGGATACCCACCATGGGTTATTCACTGGGCTCAGCCACCCCTGTCCAGGACAGCCAGCTGCTGAGCCAGCTGTTGGGATACGGCCAGCACAGCCTCTGGGGCAGCGACTCTCCTGAGAGCCCATCTCTGGAGAGGGGTTGTCCAGAGCCCCTCAACTTGCACTGGGAAACTGTTAAACTGAGGTCATCGATTGTGAGACAGCAGCAGCACCATCCCCTGCCCCTGAGCCCTGCCAACATGGAGAGCCTGGCACTACTGCCAGCTGGCAGAGATGGCTGCAGTGAGCTGCCAGCTGCAAACGACAGAGCGCCCTTTGCCTCAACCCATATATCCTTTGCGGGTAGCTAGAGGTCCCTGGGGAATGTGCTCCCCTTGTCCTCTGGAGCTTGCTGGTCTCTGCAAGGCCAAGGTCCCTGCTGCTCCATAAGGGGCTAAAAAGATGTGGGCAGGAAAGGAGTCCTAAGCCATGGAAGGGCACTGCCACTCCTCAGGGTTGGTTAGATGCTGTAGCGTATATGATGCTGTGGGTGTAAGTCAGGAGCTACCAAGCCTGCTCTTGGGCTGTACTGGGGGTCCTGTCATCCTAAACCATGAACAGCTGTCTCACGGAAATTCCGGTTCTCATGAGACTGTGAAGTGCTGTGGAGAGCATTAGCTTCCGCAGGGATTCTGAAGGGAAAAACCAGTGGCTGTCCAGCCAAGGATGAACCTCCTCTGCCCTACTGACAGGCCATGAGGGGCTATCATGGGCACTGGGCATGTGTGTTAGGGCTGGTGCTCAGGGACATGCCGAGCTCGGGGTTTGCTACGTGTACGCTTTCCTTGACCCCAAGGCAGATGAAGGAGGCACTGACCCCCGGGCACCTGAAGAAGGCCAAGCTGATGTTTTTCTTCACCCGCTACCCCAGCTCCACTCTGCTGAAGACCTACTTCCTCGATGTGCAGGTAAAACAGCAGCAGCCAGAGCTGGTGCTGGGCAGGGTTCCCATGTGGCGTGGCACCTAGACTGCTTCTCTGGGGAACCATGAGGAAAGGGCTGCTCTTGTGTCCCCCTACCTTGCTGGCAGGAGATGGGGGACAGCACCCATTTCAGCATGGGCTGCCCAGGAGCAGGTGCACAGGCAGACCTGGGTTGTCAGGTCTTCACTCTGTGCAATCAAGGTATTCAGATTAAATGTGCCTCCCCACAGCAGGGATCCAAATCTCCGTGTGGAGAGCACCTCGGACACCCCGATGTTGTTGCTCCAGCTGGTGCTTTTGCAGCCTTGGGGCAGGGCTGGGTTTGGGCCAGTCCAGCAGTGCATGGCTGGGTTTGCAGGGGCTCATGGGTGGGGAGGATCCAAGCTGGCATAACACCATCCTCCATCTCTCCCCCTGCCAGTTCAGCCGCTGCATCACCTCCCAGCTCATCAAGTGGTTCAGCAACTTCCGTGAGTTTTACTACATCCAGGTGGAGAAATTTGCCCGGCAGGCCCTGCTGGAGGGTGTTGTGGATGCTTGCACTCTCCAGGTCTCCCGGGACTCTGAGCTCTTCCGTGCCCTCAACATGCACTATAACAAGGGGAATGACTTCGAGGTGAGGAGAGGATCTGGAGGAAGGGGGTGGTGGTGTTTGCGGGGGTAAGGAGGAAGCAGAGACATGGTGGTGTCATTAGCTGATTCCTGTCTTGCTGCAGGTGCCAGGGCGGTTCCTGGAGGTGGCCAGCCTGACACTGCAGGAGTTCTTCAGCGCCGTCAGGGCGGGCAAGGATGCTGACCCCTGCTGGAAGAAACCCATTTACAAAATCATTTCCAAACTGGACAGTGACATTCCAGAAGGGTTCAAAGCTGCTGGCTGCTCCCAGGAACTGCTCCACAGCTGAGTCTCTGTGAAAGCAGCCCTGGGTCATGTGTGCAGCCACCATGTGCTAAGCACCTCATGGGCACTCTGTACAGCACCTGTTACTTGGGGTATTCTCTCTCTGAGGGCCATGCGCTCTCTCTAAGACAGCTCCTTGGGTGAGGCCTATCACTTGACTCATGTGCTGGGATTTTATGCTATGTAGTTTTTTCTGCTGCTCAGAACTGGTGGGGACCCCCAGAAGGGAGGGACAGAGATGAAGCCATCAGGTTGGAGCCTGAGAAGTTGCCCTGCCCCAGCTCTCCCCATGACCCTAGATGAGCTGCCTTCATTCTCTCTTCCAGAGGGTCACAAACCAGGGCAAACAGCCTTGCTGTTTATAAAACAGGAAGAGGTCCTAGTAGTGGGCAAAGTTTCCTTGGCACAGCAGAGTAGCGGATGTGCCCAGTCCAAAAGCATGACTCAGTTTCTGTCCAGATACAATGCGCCAGTGTCCAAAGAAAACAGCTGGTGAATTCCAGCATTTCAAGCACCCCGTGGGGATAGTTGTTCCTGTCTGGGATATGTAAAAACTTGTGTTTGTTGTAGCCAGCAAGAATAACACTCTCCTCTGCCTCTCCTGTGCTGTTGGACAAGATCCTCCATGCAGCTGTGTGCTGTGGCCAAGCAGGTGTGTGCTCCCCAGCAGAGTTATCTGGGATGCTGCAGGAGAGCAGGGTGCACAGCCAGCACTTCTTGGCACTCCAAACAGCCTCCGTCAGCCCATCACCTGGGAGGACAGCTCCATGTTAAACACCCTGCCACGTCCCCTCACACCGTGTTCCCGCTGGCAACACTGCCCTAAGCATCTCTGTTCTGCATCCTTGGTGAAAGAGGAGCATGTTATTTGGGATCCATCAGTGCCTGTGGGTTTAACACACGCTGGGGGAAGAGCTGGCCCCTGACATCTACAGCCCCATTGCCGTAAGGGTTGTAAACTCAAGGAGGTTTCTTCACCCTGTGACCAAGACTCAGTGGCTGCTTTTCTACCTGATGGAGCATGGTGAAGCATTTTGTGTTAGGAGCTCTCTAATCCTGACAGAAGTGGCAGTGGAGAGGAAAAGGCTGGGAAGAGGAGGGAGTCCTGACAGAGACATGGCAGGAGGGCACTGGGAGGGCAGTGATGAGCAACAACATACCCATGCAAAACCCTAATGGAGAAGAAGACTGGGAGAAGGCGAAGATGATGTTGAATGTGCTGTAAGGTGTCAGTGCTAGAGTGCAGCAACTGACTCTTGAGAGGAAAATCACAGTTCCAGCATCAGATGAGTGCACAGGGTGATCCACAGGCAATGCATTTGCAGGAGTAAGGAAGCATGTGGTAACATCAGGACACAATGGGGAGCTCTGAAATAGGGGCAGTTTGACAGTGGTTCCCCCCATCACAAGTGTGGCCACCTAGATTTCCTGCTCTGTTTGTATGTTTCTTTCTCCAAGTTTGTATATTTTACAACCCCAACACCAAACTTACTTGACTCCCTTTTAAATAAACACATTGTTTAAGTTACCCCTTTACATCCCTATAGACCTATTTGATAACCTCTGTTCTAAAGAGTTATCCTAGGAATTTCTTGCTTTTTTTTGGGAAAAATAACACTGCAGCAAAAGGGCAGTCCTTCTGCCAGCATCTCTGTGGGGCCAAGCGGGCCCCACTAACCAACATCAGCTCCTTTAAACACACCCCCTCACCCCAATGCCTCAAGGTTAGTCTGCTCTGAGGTGCAGCTTGTGAGGATGAGGAAGGGGGGGGCTGGAGGCAGACAGAGACATATCCCAAAGCTTATGGGTGCTGGACTCAAACGTACATCATCGGATAAATGCTGCTGGTGGTACCATGAATGTGCCATTCCTGCAGGCAATAACAACCTCAGAGCTTAAGTAATGCTTTGGGTAGGCAAAACCAAAGCTGCGGGAAAGGGAAATGATGGACTGGCTCAAGGAAGGGTCAGTAAATTCATCTGTCTGAAGCTAAATAATTAGGGAACATAAGGTACAGGTCTACTGGAGGCATCCTACTGAAACAAAGCCTTTTTACACAGTTCCTGGTGGGGGTGGCAGTTTCTTGCTTCCTGTGGTTACATGCAAGTTCATGGGTGTCAGTAAAACAGCAGGTGGGGGACAAGGCAGTGCCCCAAATCACAGCCATGCAGTGGCTGAGATTGTAGGAGATGTCTGGAGGTCATCTTGTCCAACCCCCTGCTCTAGCAGGGCCACTGAGAGATGGTTGCCCAGGACCATGTCAGCAGGGTTTTATGTATCTCCACGTAAGGAGGGACTCTACAACCTGATCATTAATGAAGACATTTAACAGGATTGGACTGAGTATTTACAGCAGTATTTTTGCTCCAGTGGTTGCCATATAATTACAAGTGGGAACTAGAGAGATGTGTATTACACTGTTTGTTGTGAAATGTGGGCCAGTAAGACCATGACAAACAGCATCTGGCATCAGTTATCCTTTGCCTGTGATGAGGCCTCACTAGTTGTATCCACGGGTTCAATTCTGCCCATGTAGATTTTCCATCTAACAAAGAAGACATAAAAAAACAAACCAAAGAAACCCCAAGATAGACAAAAAACCCCACAACCCCCCCCAAAAAAACCAAACAACAACAAAACCAAAACCAAAACAAAAAAACTCCCAATAACCAAACCAAACCCCCCAAAGCCCCCCAGCATGGCTAGAGAGACTCTGCAAAGGACCCAAGATCACAGGGCACTTGTATTGGCTGGCATATTCTCTGGCAGCTTTTTAACCCCTGTCTACCTTCAGCCAAGTGTGACAGAGGCCACAGAAGTGTCAGAGATGCAGAGGTAGAATCTACCCACCTTTTTGTCACCCTATGGTCATCCTGCAAGCAGAGATTCTATCTGGGGAGCCTGGGGTGCAGCTGCCTCCTCCAGGACCACTTGTCTGCTTGGACGCAAGGGGGTTGCACTCAGACAGGCACAACTCTGCTGCTGAAGTTGAGTGAGCTGAGTCAAAAAGCCTTGTGCTCCTGTGAGAGCCTTGGAAAGCAGCAGCCAACTGATAAAGGAGCTCACACTGCCTTCCCTCCTATCTAGGTCACAGAAGCACTGATATGGAGAAGGCAGTACATCTGCTGGGAGGTGGGGAGAGCTGGAGTTACTCTAGGGGTGATGGAGCCTGAAGTGTGAGGGGGAAAAAAAAACAGGGTGTGAATTCCACACTGTCCAGTCACTAGTGGGGTTTTGCAGGGCTCCAATTCTCTTCAACATCTTCATTAATGACTTCAGTTCAGGAGTCTAAAGAACACTAAGTACATTTGTCAATGTCAACTCCCTCGAGGGCAGAGAGGTCCTGCAGAGAGACCTCGACAAATCAGACAGATGGGTAATCACCACCTGTATGAAGCTGAACAAGAGCAAGTGCTGGGTTCTGCACCTGGGATGGGGCAACCCTCGTTGTGTGTCTTCAACATCCTCAGAAGGTGAAGCGGAGGGGCAGGCACGGATTTCTTCTCTCTGGCGACCAGTGACAGGACTTGAGGAAATGGCATGAAGCTGAGTCAGGGGAGGTTTAGGCTGGATATCAGGAAAAGGTTTTTCACCCAGAGGGTGTTTGGGCACTGGAACAGGCCCCAAGGAAAGTGGTCACAGCATCAAGCCTGACAGAGTTCAAGAATTATTTGAAAATGCTCTCAGACACATGGTGTAACTCTTAGGGTGTCCTGTACAGAGAGAGGAGTAGAATGTTGATGATCCTGATGAGTCCTTTCCAACTCAGCATATTCTATGATTCTATGAAATTAAGGTTTCACTTCTTGTGCTGTGCAGGGTACTGTGTGCAATTTCATTTACATTCTAGCTGTACCCAGACACAGAAGTTAGTTTTCAAACAAAGCCTAATGGGTGCCTATCACAGAGAGATTTCTACTGAAAAAGTGGGTTGGAGGCCTGGGGGGAGAAGGGAGAACTGCTGCCCACATAAAGACTATGGGCATGACTCCCAGGCTTGGGTGGGCTCTTGATTCACCATTTCCCACTAATTAGCCAAGGAAGCAATTTGGGTAGTGCAGTCACTACTGTTGACTGAGTTTCATCATTAAATAAAAAATCCTTTCTTTCTCTCTATCCAAATTTCTGTGGTATATGCAAAAAACCCACAGGCATCCATAACTATCTCCTCTGGGAACAATTCCTCAGGGCTGTCCTTTTGCATTTCCAACCACATTCCTAGCCCATCCACAACAACACACTCAGTCCACACAGCTACACAGCAGCAAAGGCTGCTAAATATTTAGAATCACTGTTGCCTCCAGGCTGTGGCTGTCAAAAGAGGGAGGTGTGGCCACACTGACTAAGCTGGCAAGGGCCTGAGAGACCTTGTGTACTCCTCTATGTTAATACTTACCATAAGAGCCCTTATTACTCATGTGTAGCTAATTAGAGCTTGAAGAAGTTCCTAGTGAATGTTTGCCCTGTGTGCCAAAATAGCTTGGGAAAAACTGACAATAAAACATACATGGTTTTCTTTCCTTCTTTTAATGACTTGCACCTGTCTACAGTGACTGAACCAGCCCTAGAAGTTCCCAGCTGAAACAAATGTTCTTGAAAGGGTCCTTCCCTCAAATACACATCTCAGATGCTTATTTGACATCAGGGCAGCTCTCCACATAAGTATCCCTTGGTAAGCCAGTGGCCCATGTTCATGAAAACTCAGTATTTGCTGTCCCATTATATGCATTGGAAGGACAGATCAATCCAGGTTACAGCACAATTACCACATTTGAGAGATCCGACATCACTTTTGCTCTGGAGAAGGCAGCCCTTCCTCTGCCTCTTGTGCACAGAGCTGCCCTGTGCTGCACCAGCACCACTCAGGGAGAAGGTGAAGCAATGCATAGAGAGACTGTGGAGAGCAGTGTCAAGGATAAAACAGGCCGTGGGGTCACCCAGGACAGACTGGAGTGTCTAGCTGATAGCAAAACTTTTTCTTTTTGCACACCAAGAAATACTGTATTAGCAGGAACCATGGACCAGGAGATGGGAACTGGGGCTGTGCCAGGTGCCAGCTTCATAGCAGCAGCCAGGAGAGCTGTTCTCCCCTGACTTACTCAATGCAAAGCCCTCTTCTGATGAGACGGGGGAATGACGCCACACAGCCAGGGCTGCACAGCCTGCTGTGAAAGCTCAGGTGCAGAGATGAGCACGGTGGAAAAGGGAGTTTTGCCCAGACAAGACAGCACAGGCTGGTGCACCATGACAGGGAGGCCATTGTGTAGCCCAGGGGCTTTTGAGGGAGATACTCTGATCAAGGGTACACAAAGGAGTGAGAGCACAGTCAGCCTCTGCTGGAAGCTGTCTCCACCAGCCAAACCCCACAGGTTGGTGCTTGTCTTGGAGGGGGAGTGGCTGGGGTGGGAGAAGATGACAGGCAGGCTGCCGGAGAAAAAGCACGTGTCCATGCATACATAAACACCAAACCAATAAATCCATTTTTAAAAGCAGGCCTGATAAAGAATGCTTGAGAATGGCTATTCAAGTAAAGCCAGGGACAGCTATGCACAGATCTCAAGGAAAAGCAGATTTAGGTCAGCACTCAACATGTGTGTGGATACAGTACATATTCATATACTAATTCCCTCTCATTGAACTGTACAGGCTGCTGAGTGGCAGGTGTAGTCCCATGTCACTAAGTTCCATGATCAACATTCTTCTGGTAACATAAAACATTAGAGAGACCTAAAATTTGAGAAAATGTCTTATTTTCTCCTTTAGAGATGGCTTTTAGCGTTTTTACAGCAAGCAATCCCACCTGTCATGATCTTCTGCAGTATTTCTACAGGCTTCCCAAGTTTAGTCATGTTATTTGGCACTAGGCTTTGGATTAAAAGTTCATAGGGTAATTTCATTTTATGTACAAAGGTTAAACACTATTCTTGTTTTTGCTAATCCAATAAAACAGGCACTACAGATTACCTACTAAGCAACTCTTAATGACAGCATAAAGTCCAACTGGCATGAGCTGAATGTGGCAGCTTCCCTCCTGGTGTTTATTGTTTTCTCACTAGTTGTTCTACTAGATTTAAAAGGTTCATTTTTAAAAGTGCCAGCCTGTACCCAACAGCATCAATCTTTTTGTCTTATTGCAATCATGGAAAATAAGCAGCTAAAACTAAGTGGCGAAGTGAAAAGCTGAGAATATGAAAAATACAAATAGAGGAAAAAACCTGAAACTTCAAGGAAGATATTTTACTGGATTTGCCAAAGCACATTTGTGTCATACACAGCTTTACACAAAGAAATTGTAAAAAATACTTTATATTATTTAAAAAAAATAAGCTAAATACCTAACATGTATACATATAAACATTTATACATCTCAATATAAAATCTCTCCTCATTTGGTTCTCAGAGAGCAAGCACAGAATATTCAACAGCTTAAGTAACTGTTTTTCATTTCTAGTTTCCAGGTCTCTAAGAAAAAGTAACCATAAGGAGAACAATAAAAACCACCAAGAATTCACGCTCAAGGTAAAAGTGAGGCCAGCCCTATGCATCTCTGTATCTACTGAGTCCCTAGGATTGGCAATGCAACCTGTGTTCAAATAAAAACAAATACAAAGGCTGGTTTTAGATAAAACACTTTTGGAATAGTACCTACAGTTACAAAAAAGTAATGCTGGAAAATGGTATTTTTAAAAGCCAGAGTGCTCGCCCCTCTTGGGCAATCATTATAAAGCAGAACGATCATCTTCATGTTCATGTTTCACAATGTCCCAGGCTGCAGCTGTGAGCCCACAGATTTTTCAGTTTGTTGTTTCTTTGGAGGAAGGCTGTGCCCATACAATGGCATTTCCTTCTGAGCACAGAACACCAGGTGCTTTTTACTTGGCAGTGGACTCTTCAAATAACCTCTTGGGAAAGCACAAGCTCCAGTACAGCACCCGGAGCCACTGCTGCTGTCAGAGCTTCACTGCATTTTGTTCCGTGACTTCCAACAAACCGTTTCTTCTGCAGCTGTCTAACCCCTGAGCTTCAAAGCAATCACGTTCATTTCTGACTAAACTTTTAATAAGCAATGTTATCCAAAAGACCAGGGCAATTTTTACAGGAACTGGAAGCATCAGGAAGTAAGAAACACCATCTCAGTAATGGTCTAGTCAGTGAATGCATTCAGGGCACAGGTTCTTGGCTGTAACAAAGCTGTAACAAACCAGGCCAAGGTGGGAATGTTTGATCTGGTGACAATGTTCTGTTTCAAGAATTCATGGAGCTTTGATTATTTATTGCAATGTAAGGAAGTGACAATACTATACTCACCCATATGTCAGCACTTAACTGCAGACATGTCCATTAACCCTGTATGATTTCTTGTGTAAGCATCTTCCAGCCTGCAATGTAACCAGGACGCTGCTGGCAACGTTTTCTGCATTTGAACAGTCATACTGACCATGAAAACAAAATCCTTGCAGATACTTATAAAGATGACTGCACGTCATTTTTCAGAAGGGGCCACCTCATGCTAGGAGGAATTATCTTTGGACCAGCGTTTCTTGAGCAGCTACTGTGGAGAAGATTGCAGTGGCACAGAGCACGTGTTTGGTGCAGAACAAATTGTTGCTGTGTGAACTCTTGAATAGCTAAGACAAAACTACAGAATTGTACAGAGCTGCTGTAAGGTTGTTTCTATAAAACTGCTTTGGGTATTTCAAGCAAAAAAAAAAACAATTTCTTTCCTTTACACCCTCAGCAACACCAATGACTATCCCATTCCCTGGTAAAAAGTATAGTGGTATTGATATACTCCAAACACCACACCACCATCTGTGACCATTTGCCCCCAAATTTATTGGCAATAAAAGACAAGTTTAGCTCTTGACTGTGTCATGAATCACAGGCCAACATTTATGTGGGAATACTCTAACTTGACAAATGATGAATATGAAGGCCTCAGTCAGTCAGTAGACTCGCAGTTACCACCACAAGATCTTCCCTCTCTTAGTATTACTGTGTGGCCTGTTATGTCAGCCACAGCCAACCATCAACCTCAGGGCCATCCAACTGTTTCTCTTGCAACTACTGGCAGTAGCAGTCCTTTGCAGATCAGCTTCTCATTGTAAACGATGCTGGAACCAGTGTGGGAGGTGTTCCTTGGGAGCACAGCACTGACATCACCTGAAAGCAGTGTGTAGTGCTCCAAAGGCCTTTTCAGAAAAGTTTACTGTCCCTTGCATCATCCCTGAGACATAGTCATGATCCAAGGATCTTGCTGCTTCAGCAGTTTGCTAAACGGAGTTCACCATCTCACAAAGCTGCTCCTACAAGCCTTCTGGTGCCAGTTCACTTGCCTTTATTCAGTCTATTATTGAATGACCATATGTTTGCAAGCATTCAATGGCTTTTTCCACTGGAAATAAACCACAGAATTAAAAGTCCACATCCAAAACACAACATCTTTAGCACACTGGAAGCTAAAGTCAATAAAGGACTCTCAGACATACAAAATAATTATTAAGAAAGCTGGGGGAGAGTGAGGTAGAGAGGATAGAGAAATTTAAGTACTGTAGATGTAACTCAGATATCATGCAGGTGTAAAACAGAAATCTGTAGAAGTAATGGAGTAATGACAAGGTAAATATGGCATTCCAAAAAATCAGGTCCTACATGGGAAAGCTCTACACATGATAGCTCTAAATCCTGGTACAAATAAAGGAGCACGGAGAATTAACAGGGAGGAAGGTTTTATGCAGATGCCTCTCCAATGTCTGTTTTTCCCCGTAAGACATTTAAACAGAACTGTAGCATTGGGAAAGTGTCCTGCCATGACAACTCAGTTCTGCACTGTTAAGACTGAGCACACAGTTATGTTATCAATACATACGACCGCAGCATGGCTTCAGACATTCGGTCTGCCTCAGGACATGAATCCACACCATACACAGTTCCAAATTACAAGAGATTCATCCACTCTCCCACATTAAGATGTAGCATTCCCCCAAATGCAAAATGGAAGACGACTGACTCGTTAGGATAAACCCCTAAATAAAAATCAACTCAATTAGTCTATGAGGAGTTACAAGGTGATTTCTGAGAAGCATCCCTGAAGACATGCATCTTTGTGCCATTCCTGCTCAGGTAACGGGGCTTATCTGCTCCACATTAACTGTTCAGAGCTTGGCTCAGACGCATCCTGGGCGCAGGATGGAATCCCTGTGTGCATAGGGTTCAAGGGCAACATGTCAGTGACCACCAGATAGGCTGCAGCTTCCAAAAGCAAATGCTCATAAAATAAACCAAATTCTGTGACAATGATATCAGCAAAAAACCCCAGCCAAACAAAAAAATACCAGCTGGTAACAGTGTAAGTCAAAAAAATGTGGGGCCTAATTACAAAAGTAGTATTTTACATATTATCCTATTTTCAGAACCTTCATCTTTTATCACAGTTAGAAAATCAGCAAAAGAAGAGGAATCTGACACTGAATGCTGAATTCAATTATTATTTTTTCACAATGTATTCCTACCCTTTTACACCTTCCAAAATTCCCTAGAATATTGTCCAGTCTTGATTTTGCTGCTAATTATACTCTTTTTGCCAGGGAAGATGCCAACCATATGCATATTTGTAAAGTATTTTAATAATGTTAATGATTTTAAACTCGTTATTTCCATTATTGCTTGTGTATCAAACATTGGGAACAGTGAAACTAGTAAAAAAAAAAGCAACTTCCATATTGCAGAAAGTTAATAATGTTTCTACTACATACAGACTCCATGTGTACATTCAGCTACACTGAAGTCTACTTGCCAGGTGTACGCAACTTGACACTAACACTGAGAAAAAAGAAATTACAGCAAAGTCTGAAACTTGAAAAAGAGCAGCGCAGAAGGCTCTGAAGGCCATGTACAGGTCTTCAATCTCTGCGGGATAGGACTAATCCAGCTGGAGAACCAAATGTAAAGGAAATTAGTTTCATCATCACCACACATTTAAGTTTTATATAATACACATGAGGTGCATTACACATTTGTTCATGACCTGTGCTAGAAAATGCATTAAAAAATGATGCCCAAGTAGGTTAACTATCACAAGACAGAAGTTCTTTGTTTCTCCTCTACCTCAAGGCTAACAAGTAGCTTTCACTGTCGAAAAAAGATGTCCCTCATCTTGAGGCACATAGCCAAGGACAAGTTAAGATAAAAGGAAATGCTACAAGAGTCCAGAAAAGGAAAACCAATGAGTACTACAGGAGATAAGCTATACATTTGTGTCTTAGAAAGCCAAGCTTCCTAAACTGGAGGAGCTAATATACCAAAGTTTTAACTTAAAGCATTCATCTAGATGAAGAGACTGATAAGGAGCTGCTCCAAGAAGAGTATTTGCCAGGCAATGACACTTGAAATCAATCACTCTGTAAATAAAAACACCCAGATGAAAAACTTAAACTACACTCCTGCAAGAATGTAGTCATCTCATTACTAACCCTGGAGCTCATGCAGACTTGTAAGTAGTGTGAAGTTTCGTTTCACTAGGAATGATAAACAACTGTCCATGCACAAGAACACAGCACCCATATTTTCTGTGTACAGAACTTAACACCAAAAACTTCATACACTAAGAAGAAACATCTGAATGAAGAGAGAAATGTTGCAATATTTCTTGAGAAAGACAATTGGTATGAGATTGTTTAGCAGTAACAGACACCATTGAGGAACTCATCTCCAAAACTCTGACTGCACTGGCTGCTGTTGCATCAGAGGATATAGTGAAGAATAGCCTTTGAGAGAGAAGTTCTCTGGACAACTGTAGCTTTTCACACGAAATTATTTATAAGTACAATGTAAAAATCTATCAAAGCAGAGTGCAAAATAACATGATACGGTCAACATTTTTGCGTAAGCAAAATACAAATCGTGCCAGTTTTAACTTCTAGAAAGTCCTTTCCTTCAACACAGCACATTGCTAAGTCTAGCCAAGGAACAAGTGAAGGATGGAAGTCTGCAGGACTCAGACAACCTTCTACAAGTCAGCAATGGATACAACTGACAAGGAAGGTGATGAAGAAGTATTTATCGCTGAAGGTCACGTCTCAACAGTTCCCCAAAACTGAGCCAAAGTTAAACAGTCATTTCTGGTTTTACTAGCTGGTAAATCCAGCTTTTGAGTTAGATTTTTATTTTGCTCCAAGCTTGTCTTCAAGCAGAACATAAAGCATATGCACTGTTAGCATACTGCTAGCAATGCAGCATACTCACCACTTTAGTGTCTCTTCCGAAAGATTACTAGAAGAATTGCTTAAAAGGCACCTGAATATTCTTCTCAAGCTACATCTGAACCATATACACTACAATGAGACTGTAACAGACAGGCTTTGAAGTAAAAAGGAGGACGTTTATACCCAAGTCAACTTCAGGGCCATCCCTTCAGCCTTACAGCAGACTTTCTCTGCATATTGGGAGAAGGGAAAGGAGATATAAATAGTTACATCCTTAATAAAGGAACATGTAGATTGTAAACTTCTTGGAAAAGAATATTCACATTCCTGCCTAACTATAAAGTACCTCCTGCAAACTGTGCAGCAATCATACTGTACATTGTGGAAACCCATTTGAACAGTTCACCTTAGAGCTGCAAGTTTATTTCATTATGACAGATCTGAGTAGTGCCTCTGGATCAAGCTGAAGTTCTGGGACTTCTCAGCAAGAGTAAAGTTAGCAGCTTCTTCCACAAGAAGTATCCTTAGTGTTTTGGCTTGGATATTTATCCTTATTTTTCTTCACTCCAAGAAGAAAAAAAACATAAAACAAAACCCACAAAAGATGCAGTAAGAAACCCTGGAAGGTTTCAGAAGCATTATTTCTTACTATAATGTATTTAAAGAGTTTACACTCCAAAAGCAGCTATTAGCAAATTAAATCCCATTTTCCATTAAAAGTCAGCATTTTTCAAGCTTTTTAGGAGGATATATATGACCATTAAATTTTGATGCTTCTCATTAAAGCAGAAGAGCTTGTTCCATGTTTACACAGCCTGTAGGTTCAATGGAGCACAAAATCTTGACTGTGGACTGCAAGTGATACTCCACACAACAGAACAATGATAACCCACTGAATTTTTTTTCATAGAAAAGCGGTCACTTTCCTTCATGAAGTAGAAGTTATTGGTTTATAACTGTGTCAGCCAATATGAAACCACAAAAATCAAATTACTGTGGAATCAATATCATGCTTTTTTTTCCAATTTAATTCTAACATGAGTCCAATGCTTTAGTGCCATCTGGTTGTCACTACCTGAAAAATCTTGATTTCTGTGTGACTAGTTGAAGAGTACAATGAGATCTGCTACCAGACCAGTTGATCTGTCCATGCCTTCAAAGAAAAGAATCTGGCAACTGTAGTTCAATGGAAATGGAAAAACAAACACCTCGAAGCATAGCAGTAAAGACTCATCATTCAAGAGTTTTGAGCATCCACAGATGAATAAGTTGTAACAAGGCAAGTGTTTGTCAGCAAGGTTATGTTTTCTGTCCTTCAAAGAGTAATACAGTCTTCTCAAAATAACAGAAGCCACATATATGCAAAGGTTTGTACCTGGGTCAGCAACAGCAGTCAAACGAAACTTTTATTACTATTTGAATCAGACTTACCAAAACAGAATAAAAAACCCTATTTTTAATTGCTGCTTAAGATACCTTGTCATCCGCATATGGTGTATGTCACCTCTGAAGTAATTTTCAATACAAATATTTAGGTTTTCTGCAGTTAAAGGCTATTTACACCCTGACTTCAGGAAGATTTGCAGCTCTGCTCCCTTTCTGTGCTAATCCCAGATATTTAACATCCTACAAGATTTAAACAGAAAAAAAATTAGATTTGAAAGACTTTTTTTTTTTTGGTAGTGTTTCAGTTCACATATAAGCCTTAAAAGGCTTCTTCAAGACAAGCTGCTTTCTAAATCAGCTTGCTCAACTATACTCTTGACCTTCAGGCAAAAAATGGCAGGGATTCATTTAAGATTCTCCTCCATAAATATATATGCAGCCAGTAGCTAAAGCAGACAGACAGTGGAGCTGCTAGCACATTCTACCCACACAAGACAGATTCAAGCTCCGATAATTAGAGTAAAACTAACTGAACTCCCTTTTTTTGGTTTCTTTTGCTTTATTTAGGTTTGTTGCTGTTGGTTTTTGTTTTTTTTCTCCCCAAGGACCACTGCAGTTTTAATTTCTCTCCAAAGACGGCAACATCACAGGAATTGGTGAAATGATGACAACCTTGCAGTCTTCATGTATTCCTGAAAGTACTAACTGTTCAAACACAGTAACTTCATACAGGAATATACGGGCCACAGCAGACAGTTCAGATGTAATCCTAATGAAAAGCATTAGGAATTTCTTGTGTAAAGCTGAACATCCATGCATACACGTGTATCTTGACCACTTATGAAAACAAAAGTTGTCCCTGTACACACATACAAGGGGAACGGTATGGAGAAACACTTGACTGGCTGACACTCCAGAGCACAAGCCACAGGGAGAGGCCTCCCCTTCCCAAAAGATTCAATCTGAGAGTTCCACAAGGCAGAAAAATCTTTGGAAAAAATGAAACTGTGCCATTTCCACCGAGACAGCTTTACGTCTTTGGTTTTCCATATTGAAATAATAAATCCTACAATTCAAAGAGACTAGAGCCTCCTGACTAGAAACCAAACACAGAATAGAAAATATAAGCAGCTTCAAAACACTTTTGCCTCTCCATTTGTAGTAACTTGCTGTGCTTTTGTTTGGTAACAGTACTTGAGCTTACCTGATTTAAGCAAAATCATGAATAAAAGCACATTCTGCTTCCAAACAGTATTAATCAGCTAGAAGGTGATAATTCACCTGAATGGAATATTGTCATTAGTAATTTTCCAATCTACATGCATGAGGAAGACTTAAGGCTCCAGGCTGCAGATCTGGTACCATGCAAATTTGGAAAAGACATTGCAATTGCTGTAATACTACACAGGTAAGAATAAAACAAAAGTTTCACCATGCAGAAGTAAGTGATTAATCTTGAGCAGAACCTAGAAGAGTTCCTTGGAGTAAACAGTCCTTTTAGTTGGCTGAAGGATTCTAACTCATGCATGTAGAAATAGATGAGCAGAAGAGAAAACAATTTTGATTCAAATTTTATGAGAGAATAAAGATGATTGCCCTAGAGACTCAAACCAGAAATGTGCCATTCATATTTTAAATTCTATGAAACTTCTGTTCTTTCTCATTTCTACTATGACAAGAAAACTAAGTAATAACCACAATTTAAGAACAGTTGATGCTGCAAGTGTACAGATCTCAACTGAGACGGCCACCTCTGCTCCTCAAATATTTTCTCATAGTATGCAAGTTGTCCTGCTGCAGTTTGATCCCAAATTGCCAGTGGACCACAAGTTCAGAATTTAGAACTCATTTTCCAGAAGTAATCTGTGAAACATTAAATAGTGAAGAGAGACGAAACAGAACGGAACCATGTATCCATCATTATTTACCTTCCTGAGGATGCATGCCACGTGAACATTCCACAAGCAAAGAAAACTCAGTACTGCTTCTCCTTTCCAGTCCATGCATGCTGAATTACAGTAGTCCCAGGAGAGCTCCAGGGTTTCAGTTCAGTCAGCTCAGAGTTAGCTAGCTGCACACTGCCAGAGACAGTAGGAACTTCATAGCAAAAAAGCACAACTTGCTTCCAAACCCAGCTCAACCACGTTTCTTCAAATCCCAAGGTCTGTCCAGTATTGTGTAGGTTTCCAAAATTTTGTGGCAGCAACATGAATAATAAGATGGCACAACCTGCTAAGGGAAATTGTGTCCTAAGGGCACAAAATGATTCACCACGACAGCCACATTACATAAATGAACAAAGTATTTTTTTCTTCTGGTAACAATACAATTGTTTAGGTGACAACAAGGTGTCCCACAGGCAGAATTACTTTATTCCTTTGAAAAAGATTCTCCAAGTGTTCCAATGATGTTGAAATCTCGAATTGGGAAAAATCGGTTTTGGCTGGTGAGGTCATATTCTTCTCTCTCATTTAAAAGCACACTATCAACACACTATTCTTCCACAGGAATCATACTTTCTGATGTGACTTGCAACTTACAATTCTATGATAATTTTTAACTATTCAGCTGGATTAGATGTGGGCTTTTTGGGGATAGGTTAATATATCTGTTTCACTGTAATGTCACAACTCTACTTTTCCAATTCAACCCTTTCAGAAAAGCCTCTACTGAAATCCTGCTCAGCATCTCCATGGTTACCTAAATGATTGCTCAGAGATTAAAAGGCTTCAGAAAATAGTTAAAATAATGCCTTACAATGAGACAAGAGCAGGTATGTATTTTATGTATCGACAGACAGGCAAGGAAAAACTAATGGACAGGGTTAACAAAGATGACTGAAGCAAAGTTCAAAAAATGCCAAACCCAGCTTGATGTGTGAAAAATAAAACTTGTACCAATACCAATTCTTCCCTTCTAAAGACTGGGAACTAATAATGCAAGGTAAGTTATTTATCTATGTTGAAGAAAACATTCAAGGAAACAGAAAACCAAATTTCTAGAACTGATCTAATACTCTCAGCTATTATTTCACTCTTTCTCACCATAGTCAGACCATCACACTTAATGAGCAATCCTACAGTAAAACACAAGGTGACTGATGATGACAACTGTGCTCTCTTCACGTAGCACAGCATGTTGCACATTCCCTTGCAAAAAACACACGTACTTCTATCATGAGACAGGTAGCTTCAATATTAAAAAAGCAAATGGACTTGAAAAAAACTGAAGTGTCATAAGAAACTGTAATTCACAGAAAATACTGTTTTAACAGTCAACTTTGCTGAGAAGGTAGCAACTCCATTCTGCAGCAGCTGATTTTTTTTCAGAGCTGAATTTTTCAACATGATGCACTGCACAGGAACAACTCAAGAGTTAGCACAATTGCATGCATGGTCAAAGATGGATCATTATGTGAGAGCGCTAAATGCATATCTTTCTACTTAGTCATCAATGAAAGTTGGTATTCTTTCTGCTCAGTGCTGTGAAAGGTTCTACTGACAATATCAGTGAGCAAATGAGTAAGAGCTAAATCAGGATCAAGACAATGTATTCTGTACTGAAGGACTTTCCAGACAAAAGTAAAATCACTAATCACCAACCTCTGGTTATGAGCCAAGCAAAGGACTAGCTAGCTATTCTCAGTTCTGCCAGCAGCAATGATGAATTTTTCCTTTTAGCTTGATTTCTTCAGTCACTGAAGGTCTAGAGTATGTAGAATCTGCTATAGGTTGTAGTTCTGGCATAAGTTATTTTCTTTCAGAGCCACTTGCCATCAAGAAATTGAAGACTGATCTGCTAAACATTCAACCCAACTGAAACAAATGGCAAAGATTACGGATATATTGATATTTCTGTACTAAAGAAGGGGAAAACTTCTGAGCTTCAGGAAAACAACAAAACCCAAGCCCTTCAGCCTTTTCTGGTCAAACAGTCTGACAACAGTCTACAAGGGTACATTTTCATAACTGAATTTTGCCTTAAACTTCAAGATTGATATATTTTCTGTCTGTTCTCATCAGAGTAAAGTATAATTTTATGTATATTCTCTGCACATTTTTCTTTAGTTCTACATGCACCACAGAATAAACAGCATGACACAACCTCTCAGTATTATCTGCTAAAATAATTTCAAAATTGGTAAAATCAATAAACAATATTATAACTTCTGTCACACACTATCCATTTGAATGTTCCAGAAATACTCTTTAGTCTGGAAAGAAAAATGTTAGAAAAGGATCTGGTACACTTGTATTAGCAAAAATACAGACAAAATCACTATCAGTTCTTAAGAGTCAAGAAACATCATAAACTCGTGGTGTGCCACAAGAATTCCAGTTTTGTTATGGAAAACTGAGTATAGATTGAAACCCATTTTACACATACCTGAGAGTAACTTCTCCGAAGTGAAGGTCACCTGATTTCCACAGCAACACACAGTACTGATTTCTTGTTAACTATTAGTTTTTCTTTGTCAACAATTCTCTGTCACAATTCAAAGAGTACTTACTTAGCAACATTTTGAGAAATATATATGCTATGTAAAGTACATGTACACAGAAAATGTACATTTAATACCTTCTATTTAAAAAATGCTGCAATCAGGGAGCTTAATTTTCTTGTATTAAACATATTCAGGGCATAACACACATTCAGCTATTCCCCTTGTTTACTAAAGAACTTTTAATCGTGCACCACAGACAAGGCTGAGAAGCATGCAACAAACCAAAACATTAGAATGTTTTCTAACCCATCTATTACAACCACGCTCTCCTTTAACAACCTGAACTACCACCACATCAGAACAAGTTGATTTACCAACCTAGATGCAAAGCACAATGTAATCACTCAACAGAGAAGGAAAATTCAGGACTTCATTTTCTTGCCTCAGAAAGATCAGGAGAAAAAAATCAATTCACTATTAAACCAGCAATTATTTTCAGATTTAAACCTCTTGCCTGGTTACAACACTGTTAATGCAAAGCATTTGCTTTGAAACCTGGGAGGACATAAGAAAGTTTTCATCAGCAAACCTGATGCTCTGCAGAAGCAATATCCCAGCATCTATGAAGAATCTGTATCACTTTTAATAGTGTGGACTGTTATTCATTTATCTTTTTTTAGCAAGCTTAACACATTCATCAAAGGAATAGAAGGGTATAACTTCTGGTCTTTGTTACTTCTTTTAATGATGTAACTCTATAAGACAGTAGACTAATGAATGGAATTAAATACCCTGATAGGGATCAGTGTTGACTAAAAGACATAATAAGACCAAAACAAATTTTGTAGGTGCCCTTCAGAGAAGCTTGTAGTACCTGTTTCCACGTTGAGCATTAAAGACAAGTTTTTCATACACTGCTACCTTGAACATTACAGAGCCACCCAAAAGAATTCATACTCACGTAGTAATGAAAATTTGACATAATTGAGAAACTAGGATCCAAAAAATAATGATATTCCTGCTTTCCAGGAACATGAACTCCTAAAGGCCAGCAAGACCTGGGGTCTTAATGGATCTGTCTATAAGAAGAGCAGGTGAAAAACCTAGAAGGACAGGACACATTCCAGAACACGAGCACACTACATCTTCCAGGTAAGGATGGTTCTGAGCACTAACATGTGAACACAGACCACATTTAAAATGTCAAACAAAAACCATACTACATGGTCCACCGAGAACACTGAGTTTATAGTGAAATTTATTGTTCTGCTTCCTAATACAATAAGCTACAAGGTACATACAGTATAAAACGAGAACATCCACAGAGCAAAGGTGATAAACATTCTGTGATGGTACAGTGGAGGTAACATCTGTCTAATCCTTCCACTTTATCCCACAAAGAGCAGCTAAAACTACTGACCCTCCCCCTCCCTCCCCTTCAAAAATATTAAAAAGTAAACTGTCTCTCTCACTTAGGAGCAGTGGGATTCAATGAGTTTTTTGAGGGCACTGGTTATCTACCAGTATCTCAAGAAAATTGCTGAAACTAAAGTAACAAAGAAAAACTGTGAAGGTGGGAGTGACATGACCCATGCAAGATGCTCATGACACCTTGGTTCACTTCTCCTCAGAGCAAATGGCCTGTAAAGAAAGGAAAAGTTTGTTACGTCACATTAACCAGCAATTAACATGGTTAGAATTAAGATATAGTAAACAAAATCTGAACTCAACAGGACTAGTAGGCACACAGCTAAACTTCTCTTAATGAAACCACAGGCTACCATGTAATAAGGGTGAGAGATTTGATAGATGATAATCCTTCTCCCTTTATTGTCAGGTTCTGTACAGAAGGGTGCATGTTGACATAGGCACAGCTGACATGTATTATACAAACTTCCAAATCAACTAGCCTCATCTGGGAGAACTCTAACAATGGTGTGAACTGCAGCCTCAACTCTTGAAAAACATCAAGGCTATCAACACACAGGAAGACTGAATATTTACCTTAAAGGCACAAAAATCCACTTAACCACTTTTTCATATATACTTGGTGCGGTTGAGGGCTCTCTCAGCAAGATGACCACTTTCATCTGTTATCTTCTCCCAGTCTGTTTGTCCAACAACAAAACCAATGGCCCTTTTCCTGTCTGCATCTTTCTTTTCTTCTAGATCTGCCCATCGCACCTACAGAGAACATCTTATCAGTACAATAATCTTTCAAGAAATCCTGATACAAGTCCAGGCTTTCCACTACAAGTAAGAGTACAAGAATATTAATTTCTACTAATTTTCCTTAGAACAGGTAGGTTTTTTGTTTTTTTTTCTGATAGGTAAAGAGGGAAATTATTTCTAATTGAATATCCCAGGTGTTCTATGGAGTAGAAGAAAGGTGCAGATGATAAGCTTTTTCCATTGCAGTGCTATAGTTCTGAGAATTGAAGTGTAACTACTACAATTATTTCTCTGTTCAAAGCAATGCTTTCTGCAGGAAGAATTATCCAAGACTCATTTATTGTCTTAATTTTCTGTGAAATCTGTCTTTCAATTGCACAATGGAAACATCTAAAAGATAACTATGGAACTACAGAAAGACAGTGTTAAAGAGCAAGTCACCAAGGAATAAATGAATGAAGGACAGTTTTCTTCTCTATCTTCTGTAGTACTTTTCTATTTAAATCTTTCCACTATTTCTTTCCACTAAGTAACTTCTTCATACATATGTTATTTCCCCATCTTTACATCTTCATATCTGCACTGCACGTCTTCATGGTAATGCAGATCCCTTGCATTTATCCTGTTCAAACATACACAGTGACACCCACAAAATGAGACACCAATGGGAGGGAGAGCAACAGGGAGGAGGGAATGAGACATGTAATGAGGAAAGGCTACAGTCCAGAGATTCAGCTGAAACACACCATTGCTGGACAAGAAAAAACAGTAAGTGAAGGAGCTCTTCTTTACATACTGATTAGTCTCATTCAGGCCAGTGTGTTACTGGGGAACATAGCCTTATCAATTTTCTGCCCAGCACCTCCCTATCCACAGTCTACCTGGACTACCCCTGACATTCCTACTGAAAAGCAGTATCAGCTGTCTTCCACCATCATCTCCTCTGCCAATGCCTTAAGTATCTCCATTTCTCTCAGGGACACTGTCCAGAACTAACAGTTTTCTATTTGACATTACAGAGCAAAACAATACCTGAACACTGACAGTTAATTCAAATTACTTCTAGTGGCAAAAGCTATTCTATCTATTTTGGAGAAAAAATCTCTTTCTATTACCTCTCTTTCATCTTCCTCTATTATTTTCCCCCTTTTTTCACAATAGAATTTAAATATGTAGCATTTTGTATTCAGACCATGTCATACATAGTTCATCTGTATAATCTACAATTCCTAGCTTTGTTATAATTAATATGTTTACCTCTGGAAGACCCTACTTGCAAGAATAATCTCTTACAGAATCTAATGGAACAGCAAAATGAAAAGTGAGTCAGTGGAATTCCCATATTCATAGACATTGAATGACTTGATATAAACTCTCACAGAGACCATTAAAGGGCTATGTACAGACAGTAAGTCATTTGAAAATTTATTACCCTTTTCTTTCCAGGTTCAGAAGCACGTGTATCATAGTCATCTGGAAGCTGCAGATAATCTTCCATTCTGCTGGCAATTGCTTCCCAGTCACGTTTTCTTTTAGTGCCAGTCCGCAAACCATCCAGCTTGTCTGAGAACAAACACAGAGCCTCAGCGTTAAGGGAGATTATTTTTTCTATTATTCACACAAACAAGATGAGAGTGGAAAAATTTTCAAAAGAACGAGCAGCAGAATCTGTACATCCAGCTTGTCTTGACAGGTGGAATGGTGAGAGTTGAAATAAACTAGAGAAGACTCAACACAGTTTTCAAGTTTTATTGATCTTTCATGTTAACTGTGTGGCAATAACACTCAGTGTTGTTATCTATATGAGGGAGAAAAGGTTTGCTCTTCCATATCTTTATGGAGTCTGTCCTTACAGGTACAATATAGCCAACAATAGCTAGGAACCACAGATCCATCTTTCTGTATTTGAACACAATACTAAAGCTGTAGCATTTTTCCCAAATTTGGGGATCAATACTGTGTCAAACATGGCATACATGCAGTATCAGGGAACAAGTGGCAATTATATAATTTAATGCATCAAAGACAAGTTTTGAGATACTGTTTCTGCTAAACAAAAAGCTCCTTGGAAAGCCTGATCCTCCCCCTTCTTTTTTTCTCCCCATAAGGCAAACCATTTAAAAAGTCTTCCAGGACTGGGAGAATAATATCTCTGAATCTTTTCTTTCATGGCGTAAGAGGTCAGTCATAAATATTTGAGCAGTACATTTGTCCAACAGTCCTCATTTTCTTCTTTTTCTTATTGAACCGATACAACATGAGAAACAATTCTGTTCCTAGGTTCTAAAATTTTGTTCCTCTTTAGACACTTATTCTCAGTAAAGAAAACAACACCTTCTTGAAATTATGTGGTAAACTGTCTTTGGAAAGGAGATGAAGCACTCATTGTAAGATTGTAAACAACAAAGAATGAAAAGGAAACCAGCTTTACAAGTCAAAGGAAATTCTGTTACTTCTGTCAACGTAAACTACCAATTTATAAGACAACAATTCAAGTATGTGTAGAAAGAACACTAAGCTTGGCAATTACATCCATTAAACCATTACCGGTGATGTAAGAAATATTGTTTCAGAGGTCACTGTTGTAATTAAATTCACCCACAAAAGGCCTCAGAAATAGACCAAATACAAGGCAGCATTATTTTCTGGATAGCAGAAGACGATGTTCAAAGGCATGTAATTAAAGAAGCTCAGTTCAGAGATGAGTTTTTTACTTAATATGGGAGAGAGAAGAGTAACAATGGAGATAATGTGAGGCAATGGTACCGTAGACATGCTAGTATAATTTAAATGCCATAAACTAATGAAGTTATTTCTCCCTCACACAGCTCAAAACCTTTTAAAGACTCCACTTTTGCCCCATTTCCCTGGAACAGATACAGAACTTCTTCTAATAAAACATTATAATCTCCCTGCTTCTTAAAATAGCCAACATTTAAGAAAAATGTTCAGAATATGTGTATCTATTACATGACTTAGTTAAGGTTCTTCTTTTGCTCTAAGTTAAATCTGCCAAATTTGATGCTCAATCTCCACAGAAAGGCGACACTCCCTCTAGAAGACAAAATTGATTTAAACAATATTCCTCTGTTACTCCAGCACATAACGTACTTGCACTGTTCCTCAGTATTATGTTCAGTCAATGTAGATAATTTGTAGTGTTAAGCGTTTCCAGAAAAAAATAACATTGAAAAGGAGATCAACAAAATCATTGAAGAGCATTTAGGAACATGAAGAAGTGAAAATTGAGGAGCTCTCTGTTGGCAAATACCTGTAGACAGACACATTCCTGTTGGAAGACAACATGCTATGATGCAAGCTCACCTCATTACCAATGTGAAAGTAAGTTCAGTCTCCCACTCCCTGCTGCACACCAAATAACTGAAAACATCGCCAAGAAATGTGTAATGCTCAAACAGCAGCAGAGGAGCTCAGAAGCTGTTCTGAATATGCAGTTCCCCTCTGTCCCTTTTTGTTACTGCTACACAGAATTTATTTTAAAATGTTATCTCCTTCCATGTTTGAAGCTGGATTGATTTTCCAGAGGGGTCTGCTTCCATCCATACTATTGTGGTTCAACGCATGTGTGCCATGCAGTAGGCACTACACAAATGTCAAAAACCTGCCACGAAGGATTATTTCAGAATATTCTTTTCTGAAAATGAGACAAGGTGTCATTTTGTAACACTGGTGCTTGTGATTATTTATGGTTGATTATTTAGTGTTAAAACTACTGAACATCATTTTATAATTTCAAATTTTAAAAACAACAAAGCAGCAGCATTTCTGAAAACCCACAGAACTTAAAAACTCACCTTTAGAATTTTAAATGTAACATCTGGAAGCAACTAATTTAATTAGCTCCTTCAAAACCTAAATAAATCAGTTCAGTTTTGCCCTTCTTATACAAAAGCCACAAAGTTTTATGTAGAATGCCATTTGTATTCTAGAGCAAATTTTACAATGGTATCAAAGTTTCAGCTACACCAAACCTCATTTCTCCATTCCTGAAAGTTTTTAGAACTTGCCACTAAGCCACATCTTGAAACAGAGCATTGCACTAAACACTATAGTCAAATTTTAAAAATCAGAGTCCATTACTTTAAATTTCAGCACAAGAACCTGTGTGTACTAAGCACTGAGAAGACCCAAGAATAGACTTTCAGAATAAAATTGTGGCTCTGCACAGCATGTAAGGAAATGATAAACCACACACATACTCAAGAGGAATGTAAGAGTAAAGTAAGCCTGTGCTAAAGCGGGAGCTCTGGGGTATATGTTTGGCAATTGTCACAAGTCAGTGTTTGCAGCTAAAGAACTTAAACTTTCCAGACATTTTCTGAGGTTTATTACAATCAACAAGATCTTACTGTGCTTTCCTGTAACAACATCTACTCGGAAAGAAAGCAAAAAAGCAAAACAAAACTCGGAGCATCGTTTCTGGAGTCTGCACTTACGTCATTCTGCAAATGTGTGCCCTCTGGGACTAACACAATAAACCTAATGGGCAGGCCAACTCCCAGGAAATAACTCAATTTTGGAGTAACAAATGCATACCACAGTTTACATGCCTTTCCAGAAATAATTATAATTGGTCATCTACAATGAAGTCTTATTGTGAACTAAATACAGTAATTCTTACTCACAGACTGCAAGTGCTTCTAATGTACACCTTGAGCTAAAAGTCATCTGTCCTGGCAGAGCAATTTTCCAAAGAAACTGCATTCATTACATAGGAATGCCTGGCTTTTTTAAAAGCTAAGTTCTGTCAGAATTTACTTTTAATCTATAGTCCTACATATATATATAAAACTGAATCTAGAGGGTAGTTGTAAAATTGTGAATACAGATTTAATAGAAAGCCCTTCTCAGCACCTGTACCTGTGTCTCACAGCATGCTAACATGTAGTTTGTTAATGAAGTTTGACTGTTAAAGGATTATTGCAACAGCCTTGCAAGTAACTTACTTCAGCATAAAAGTGACTCTGCTGCTTGCTCCCCATTTTACATTTAAATGGAGACCATATAAAAATCCTGTGTTTTACATTATGGAGTTTTCATTACGGAAGGAAATGCAACACAGTTCTTAGTATAAACTTAAGAAATAATTTCACATTATTAAAGAAATCATTGCTTATAACAAAAATGCAGAGCAATCCTGACTGAATTGTCTAACTGCCTAGCTGTTTGGTATGCCAAAATCATTGAGTACAAGGTGCCTCTGCTTGTACTGCAGGTGCCTCATCATCAATATAATCCACAACTATTTATATGATTTAAAAGAGAGCACAGCAGCAGAAAAGATGGTGTAGCTAAGCCCTTAATAGCAAAAGATGAAAGGCTGCTTTACGTAATCCAGACCTTCTAACGCTATTTCTGTGCCGCAGTTGTGATTTTGTTATTGGAAAGTAATGATGCATAGGGCTGTACCACACATGCAGAAGCAAACCTCAAAATATTAAGACATGCTGTGTCCCATTCAGGTATTTGTGACTTCTCACAAACATGATACAAAAATAGCAGTTCTGAGCAGACTGTCTAGATAAAATCTTCATTTAGAACCTTTACTGTTCAGTAAAAAAAACCACAACAAAACTGATCATAATGACCAGAAACCCCTTTCCATGAATAATCCATTCACCATAGCCATGGTGCATGCATTTCTGCCAGAAAGTTGCGTTTGACTTTGACAGAATCCTAATGTCAGCACTAATCAGAACAAAAAAAGTGCAGTAAAAACCATGCCCTTGTGCCCCTGGAAAGTCCATTTTGCATACTACCAAGAAAAATTCTATTGTTCTCCTGGAACTGTGAAGCATAATGAACTTTTAACTTTTCAATGCCTAAGATGTTGAAAAGATCCACTGACACCTAATCATTCAGAACCAACTTCAAAGCATGCCACTGCTTTGTCCTCACAAATGTCCATTTTGGAAAGTGAGGAACACCTTCAGTACAGTTCAGCTATGAGACACATCTCCAAGAATGTAAGAAGTTACTGATGACACTTAGGAAAAAACGTATGCAATATGAAAAAGAGTACAGCGCAATGTAAGTTGACTCTTTGCTTATATAAAAAACAATAAACATGCGAAAGATGAAGAATATAAATACTGCTTTTTTAAAATTTTAGGACAAGGTACTTTCCTTGAACAGATGGAACAACAATTAATGAGTATACAAAACAGTGATGATTAGAAAGTAGTAAAGTCTCTTGCCTCTGGCAGAAGATAAATTCCTTTTCTGTATAGACATTTTTGCAGTTTCAGACATGTATGAAATCAACACATTTATTTGTCTTTGTAAGGAGGCACAGTTAAAACAAAAATTCAGGTCTTGCAAACATCATTAGATACCAACTATAAGAAACAGGAAAAAATAAATACCCACCTAGCTTTGCCTCAGAAGTGTCCATCTCCCATTTGCTTTTCGGAATGTAACCCTAAATCATACACAGAAAGAAGCTCGGAGGATTAGAGAGAGACACATATGCATATCACTTTTGAACTGGAAACAGCATTACAATGGGAGTTTAAGGTATTTCTTTTTGTAAGGCACAATTCTCATTATCAGATGAAGGAGACCAATTACTTGGTATTTCAGAACTTCTGCATCCACTTCCCATTCAGTGATTTTAGCAGCCCTTGCAAATCATTACAAGAGTGCTGCCCTCTGTAAACACAGAACTCCAGAATGAGTCTAACAGATAGCAAAGGCACTGTGTGCACAGTTATTGTACTGCATTATCGTAGGTGGCAAAGTTACTGCAACACAACTTTCAGGCATAAAGAATATTCAAAGCTTTACAAACACAAATGAAAAAGTTACTGTAAGCTTTTATGAACACATTCCCAGATTCACTACACACGAGCTTCACTTACTCCTTTCAAAGGGACATACTAAATTCATGTATGAGTGATTAATCCACAACTAAACAATTTTTTTGTTTAAATGAGAGTATCGGCTGAGTCACTAGGATTTAAGTATTACTCTTCATTTTAAAATAGTACTCTTAGCTCAACAATTCTTTTAAAACAATTTTTCCCTACAAATAATGTTACCATGTGTAATGATCATTAGCCAGTTTATTCTTTGTAAATGAGCATAATGATAATAAATTTGGCAAAAAGGTATTTATTCCAGTTAGCTTCTTGTTATCTTTTCTTTTTATATTCTTTGACAAGTAAATTGTTACTAAGCAACCCTCGTTTCAGCTGTTCAGATTTGGTATAAAAGTACTTATGTTCCTCTGCAATCACATAAAAAAGCTCAAGGTAGTGAATAGAAGCCCTGTGAGAATTTCTTTATTTTTAGAATGTTTTTTAATAGAGAGGGAAAAGAACTACTCTAGATTTCAAGAAGGAAACAAACAATCCACAAACCAGTTTTATTACACTAGCTTTTTTCCTGCTTTCTTTATAGGTCGCTTCCACTGTGGTAAAAATATATGTGTATTTGTTAATACTATGTGTTACTAAATTAGTGTATTCCAGTAAATTCCAGAGAGCCACACTGCATTTGGTTATGTTCAGCACCGCTCTTACAAAGTCCTTGAATGACCTTTTTTCTATCAAGCATATATCAGTGACTTGAGGTTACCAGATCTCTGGATTTTCTTGTTTTTAATCAAATCTGTAATTAATGCAAACCAAGATAGTTTGTGCTGCAATATTTCCTTGTAACAAATAAATAAACTTCATGTATATGCACATATTTATACTTTTAAACCAAGTTGCTCCTTAAAGTTTGCTCAGAAAGTTTACACCACAGCTAAAAGCCTGCATTAAACAAAGTGATGTGTCACACACTGGTGAGAACACTAAGTTAAATGTATCAATAATTCATACCATCAAGCACAGAAAAGCAGGAACTGTCTGAATGCTACAAACAATCCTATGGGAGTTGATAATAGCAAGAAGAGTGACTTTGATGGTGTGAAATGGCCTATTGTGTGCTGAATCTATACAATATCCCAGTCCTCAAATAGGATAAGCAAAGATTCAGACTTTATCCTTTGGTACAAGACAGTTGGATATTTCAAGGATATCTGCCAGATGGCAGGAGCTTCAGACCTCCCTTTTCCCACAGGATTAAATGCAGCAAAATGAATTGCAGAACCCTTACCAAAAAGGCAACAGATACCAAAGATAGTGTCCTGTTTCACTTTCTGTCTGACATAATTCTCTGAGATTAGCCATTTGACTGAATTCCAGAGATTACATACAGCAGACAATGCTTTGCTCTTTTTCATATCTTGTGAATATGAATAGAACACATTCTTATATGCAGATTACTTTTAGTTATTTAATAATTTGCATAGTTTTCACCACCAAGCTTTCCCTTTGCCTCAAAGAAAAGGCCTATTGTTATATGTGCTGTACATTAGGACACTCCCCCGAACCCATAAACACACACATACACACAAATTTATGCATAGATGTCTCAAAAACTAAAGACAACTTTCTCTTTTAGCTATAGCTCATGGAAATGGGACTAGCGGCCATATTCTTGTAACCATGGATGCGTCTTTGAAATGATCTAACCACACTTTATGCAGTCTCATATTCTGTGCCAAAGAATAATTTAGTAAAGAGAATAAATGAGTCATGTTGAAAAAAACAGACGTTTATTAGAATCCACTTTTCCTAAGCTTTTTTAAATTCTGTATTTCAACTGCTTTTTGACCTGTCAGTCCTGAGGAAGAGTAAATTTCCATCGAGGAAAAGCACTTTGCTCAACTTGGACATTTTTGGTTACTTCCTGTTTATTGAACTTTAACTGCTTGGTTGTGGGAACCAAGATTTGAGACATTCAACTCATCAAGCACGGACCAGTTGCAGCTCCAACACATACCAAGAAGTTACAGCAGGAAGCCTTTCGTAGCCTTTAAAATACATACCTAAAAAAGCCAGCCCTCTGGGCAACTCTATAACCTTTATTTATCCAAGAGACCTAATGCCTCACCTTGGAAATACCACCTGACAAACAAAGTCAGTCAACCGTGGCAGAAAAAGCAGTCTTTGTAACTGTTGTCATATACTGTGACAGTTGAGGAGAGTTCTTTAGACACGTGAAAGGAAGTAAACTAAATTAATCTTTGCCCATGGTTCCCATCCCTTCACTTAGTGTAATTCTTAGATTATGTGGAAGACAGCACTATTATGTACTGCAATTTAAAATGTGTCTAAGAGGCATGTTGCCATGCTCCACTGACAATACTGTTTGTGGCACATACTCACATATTCTTAGAAATAAATTAGGAAGAAATAATATGATTTATCATTAAAGTTCTCCTAGAAATGGTTAAGTAAAAAACTACTAGAAGCATGTGTATTAAGATCTCATTGCTAAGAACGGCAGTGGGTTGGCACTTGTAAGACTGAGATTCTCCCTCAGACACATTAATGAACAATTTGTTAGAGATGGCTGATGTGTCTCCTACCAGTTCACTTTCTTCCTCCTCTGCTGTGTCCTTCTTGGCTTCTTCTTTCTGGTCTTCAATATTTGCATCAAAATCCTCCATCTCCACCTGTTCCAAAGCACATGCACTTAGAAGGCATTGCCTGGCTTTTAATTACTTTCTTTTTAACGAAGTAAGTAGAGATGTCCAAATCCCAATAGAAGAGAAAAGAAATGATTCATCTCTGAAAGCATGATGATGCAATATATATGAATACTGTGTCCATTCCGGCTTTCCTCAGAAGCAGGTTCCCTTCTAGCAACAGAGTGACAAAGAATAATCTTTACAAGATTATTCTGGGGAAAAGCAAAATTTTTTCATTCCCTTTCTTCACATGCATTCCTTGCAACAGCAAGATACTACTCTGGCTTCCCATAAACTTGCTTCCCACTAACAATCTCAGAAAAAGTTCTTAAACTTGCAATTTACATATAACTGGAATGGCTCTCCCTGCATAGAACATCTCTATTGAGTCTTTTATCTTTTATATATTTTAGAATCATAGTAAAGAATAATAGTAACCAAAGGGATCAGCATAACAAAATACAAGAATGCTTGAAGCCATACATCTAACCCTGCTCATCTAATGCAAAACTTTCTGGGCTCCACAGCTCTAATGGGGACTCATGCATATACTGTGGAATACATAAAACTCTCCAAGTATGTACGGTTTTTTACATAATTTGCAAAACCTTGCAAACCCCAATCTGCCATTCCCTGAGCCTACTTTAGAGTGGAGCCTTTTGCTGTACTCTTAAAGATTACTATTTTCCAGTACAAAAAATTTGGAGATTTAATAATCACCTGCTAACCTCATGACAAACTGCAAAGACCCTCTGTCTACTTAAGCAGTCCACCAGTTTCTATGGCCATGTCAAGAGCTGTTCTGACAGCAACAAGCAGCTATGGTTCATTCACAAAGACCATACAATTAACACATTAATTTATTCCCAGAGCTCCTGACACGACTGCCAAAGAAGAATGCAACAATACAGTAAGCTGACACACCAAAGATGCATGTCACAGCAAACTGCAAATGAAGTAAAAAGGCAATTGTAACCTTCTGCTACATGTTATTTATCTCTTCATTCTCTGCTACACGTCTGTATTTCTCAAAACAAGGACTGAGTTCAAATTTGTTTATTTCCTTATCTTACTTTCTTCAACTACTTTTTCAAAATATGATCTAAATAATCCAGTAACCTGGAAAAAGTGCTGAGTTTCATCTAAGAGTGCAAAGATTCTCTTTAATCTCTTTAATTGGTATTCGACAGTTGCTAAGAGCAAAATGACTTCAACTCTTGCTCAAAGATGCGTAAGTCTGAGCTTCAAAAAGATGATAAAAGGTAACAATGTACCTTCATGTTTGTGGTAATTCATAAGAATAATGGAATACACTTCCCTGACACAGTGATTCTGGCTTTCTACAGTGCCAACTATAACTGCCTTGCTGTGATGATAGCTTTGTCTGCTTCATATTTTCAGTATAGTCACATTGACCTAATCTGTAGTTTTAACAAGCACAGAGATTCTCACCTCTTCGATAGCAGCATCCTGCAACAGAGAACGAATGTCCAGGCGCATCATGTGGCGTGGTGCTGCCTCCCAGTGATCAGACATCTAACAAAACACACACAAAAATGAAGCACCTCTAAAAGTCTAACAGGTCCATTGGAATATTTGGTTTCTGATTGCTAACAAGATGTATCTGTACTTCAGTAATTTTAATTAATCCCATGAAACAACTACCAGTACTTCTTACAGGAAAAGCGTAAGCATTATGTAGTCTACAGTTTTCAAACAACAGCAGGACCAAAAGCACAATATGACTCCAGATTTATACAGTTACCCTGCTGATATCCTTCAGCTTGCGTCCATGAATATTCCTCTTGGAACACGTCTGGTTATCTGCACTCATTTCAGCTAAGTAGACCTAGAAAGAAAAAGACAATATTAAATACTATAAATCAAATTTTAGAGCTCTTCTTCTACCTTGTGATACATTCTGCAGTTGTTAAGTTGTTTACTTTAAGATAGGTAAACTTGTAACTGTACACCACAGCATTTTTCCTGAATGTGGGAGACACTTTCTACTCAAAAGTTTAGAAACATCAGCATGTGGCTGTTAGCAAGTTCAAATGCTATTTAGGCTCCATTACCTCAAACCCCTTTGTTTTTGCAGCACTCCAAAACTGTTCAAAGTGTCGCACTCTATCATTGATAGCATCAAGGATAATGAAGGGAAAGAAGCCGTCATCCAAGGTCTTTTTGAAAGTTTTAAACATGCTGGTACGATAGGTCTCTTCCATATCAGCCTCATATTCGTACTCCATCACCTTTACCAAGGACAAAAGCATTAAGAGGACATCTATAAAATGGCTAATATTCAACACCTGAATGTCATGACCACAAAGTACATTTGTGTGAGAAAAACACCTTTCAGGTCAGTTTCTAAGAATTTGCTCATACCACCCCAAGTTATATTGGCTTGCTTTGAAAAACAGCCCAGAGACCTCTGCACTCTTCCCAACCCACAGACTGGAATTCTGATTGCTATTGTTTTTCCAGAATGTCTTGTTTCTTTGTCCAGAAAAGCAACGGAATTAAGACTACCTTCTTTTTAACTTTTTTCCCTGTATCTGGGTCTCTCTCCTCTTTCTCTACTTCAGTGATAAAGTAGTCATCCAGGCTGAGCACTCTTGGTGCAGGTCCTCCACATTCTACTTCCTTATCCTGGGAGGAAAGCAAAAAGAAAGCATATACCTTTGCTGTAAAAATTCCATTCTACTACACAGGATCTTCAAAATACTTTTGGTCAACAGCAGTTCCCTGCTCAATACTCAAAACAAGAAGAGAGTAGTATCCCTCCTGCTTGCTAATAGTGGTGGAGATTCAGACACGACATGAAAACATGGAACATGAAGTAACAACAGACTTGAATTCCAGGCAAACAGAAAGCAAACAGCAGAGGAAGCACATGTAAAAGACAAGCAGCACTACACAGTGAGTGCCTGTTTACATACCCTGATGAGTTTTGCTACATGTGTCTTTCCGCTGCCAGGTAACCCTCTCATGATGATCACAATCTGAAACAAAGATCGTGTAAGAACATAGGATACCGTACTACATTTAACAGAATCTCTTTTGCAAAGATTTTCTTCTAGAGAATTATGTGATGTGAGCTCACACTTTTGCATATCATCAAGCACTCACTGCCTGTTCGAGAAACCAGGCTGTGGGAAATGGTAGTAGCTCCACAGAATACAAGAGTTTTTGATATTAATCATCTCAGCAGTTTAGGCTGCATGTTATAGATCTGGTTCAGTTTCACTTATTTCATTCATTCATTCAACTGAATGAAACTTACCTAAATGTTTTATAGCCTAAATTGTGTCCTTTCTTATATAATATCGTGCATTTCCCCTGATACATCAAAAACCCAAGTGGCTCAGAAGAGCCCAAAATACCTTAATATTGCACACTAATTTGCTTTCAGCATTCCCAGGAAGTTTACCTCTCCTGTGGACTCCTAATAGCTATGCTACAACACTCTAGGCATTTGCAAAGGAACCAAGTTAATTTCCACAGCTTCCTCAAATGTACACTTGTTCCCAACATATTATATCCACCAGCATTTTATCTGAATACACACCTTGTAGAAACTGATTGTAGCTTTCAGAACGTATACTCACCCTCTCTGGCCTGCTCTCCCGTCCTGGCGGCTTTAAAATATCATCTACATTTTTAGATTCTGGCTTCCTTTCTACTCGTGGAGCAGGTGGTGGCTGACGAGGCATTGATGGAGCAGAAATAGGAATCCTTTCCTCAGGGTAATTTCTACGATCACCTTCAAATTCCAGTGTTTGGACAGAAGAATTTTCTTAGTTCAGTAAAATAAAAAAATTAAGATGTTCATACCCAGCTGAGCTGATTTAAACAGACCTTCATTATTTTAAATTCACAGATATGTCCTCAAAATAATTAAAATTTCTAATCTTAAACCTACTGCAATCACAGTTTTTAGCAGAGTATATAACTGTTTCATTCATGATCTGATCATCACTGAGAAACAAAACTAAATGCTATCCCCTAAAGAAATTTTCCTGAATTATACATTCTGAACAAACAAATACTGCAAATCAATTAATCTTCTACCAACTGATCTGCACCTCTGCAGGTCCATTACTTTTAATAATATTCCAGCATGACTTCAAGACTGAGAAACTGTACCTCCAAACATGGAAGGCCCATGATCATATGCTGGACGATCTGTCTTTCGTTCATATGATGGTCTTTCAAAGCCACCTCGCCTGGAGGACGGATGGTCTTTCTTGTCACGGTAAGACTGAGTTCTTGAAGGTGTAGTAGGAAGAACCCTGACAAAAGAGTATTTTGTGTATTTCTAGAATTTCCACTATGGAATCCAGAGCGAAAGGAACATGTACCTCACAGGCAAAATGGACAGCCTGATACACAATACAGCCTCAACTGTATTGATTTCAACAGTGTTCCAAAATCACGTACCTATCATCTCGGGGATGCCGCTCTTTTTCAAATCTCTCTCGTTCGTAGTCCACAGAACCACGGTCTCTGTGCAATTCCCGCTCTCTCTTGAAATCCCGATGATCTGTGTTGGAATTACCTTGACGCTCAAAATAAGGCTCACGATCTCTTTCTCTGTTGTAGCGACCTGGATGATCTGAAGGGAGAAACCCATGGAAATCCAAACTACTATTTTGGAAAAAGAAGGCAACAGGCAAGAGTGCAAGAAAGGTATACAGAAACATACGATATGTGAGCTAGGATGGACTTAATCAGACATTATCTCTTTTCCAAACTGTAACAGACAACCACACTGTGCAATCCTACTTAGAGCTACAAAACCGAATCTTTAAAGTGGCTAAGTTACTGACTGCAGTACTCCTCTTGACAATATAAACTGTTATTCTTATGGACCTCTGAAGAGGTGGTTCTTGCTTAAACAAGAGTTACTTAGTTTGAACAAGCTTTTAGTGTCTTAGAACTTTTCTTAAGAGCTAACTAACTGTTTGAGAGCTAGCCAAGCACCTCCTACCTTTTTGAAATGTTTGCCTGTCTGGTAGAGGCTCTGGACGAAGGGTTACCCTCTCCCCATATGGAATCTGTTCCACCTTACTGGTGGTTATATCTGTTTGAAAATAAACAATAAAATAATTAAGGTTTTAAAACACATGTCTTCCATTTTCTTTCCTCTTCATGAAAAGTAATCAGTCAGTGGCATTAAAAGTGACTGAAACAAGCTACCATAATTTCTTTTAATGGATAATGCAAAAAGAGCTTTACATAAATAAACAGCACCATGGTTTTTAAAGGCTGAAGTGGGTTTGTGTATGTGTGTAGGTAAACCACTCCATCTTAATGATGGGACTTCTGCCTTTTCAGGCAAGTTCAGGTAGCATGCAGTGTCAGAAAATTATAAACATTAAAATGCTCTGAAAGTTTCAATAACTCACAGAACTACTGTAATGTCAAGAATAGTAACTGAAAGTCTCACAACAACGACATTTTTTCTAACAGCTTTTAGTAAAACATCTACTTAATGGAACAGATATGGCTTCCACCCTTGCTATGGTACTTTAGAGAGAGAAAAAACACTCTTTAAATGACAATGCACAATTTAAGAACTTCTTTATGCCATGATTTCACTCCTGTTAAAACTTAGACTGATGGAGATTAATTATATTTAAAAACTGGCATTGAATTTTAGCTTTGATAAGCTCAATACCAAAAAGCAGAGCCCTCCACTACCTACATGTTAAATAACTGTACAGGGTGCATGCCCTTCAGAACTAGACTCTGTCTCCCTCTCTGGCTAGAGGGTACCTCACACTCATTAGGCAGTATATAAACAATGCAAACACCAGCCACCTTCTGCTTTAAATCACTAAGTCACGCCTAAGAACTGCAACCATCCTAAGTACCTTCTAGCCCAGTTACTTACTCAGCTACCAAGGGTTTAAGGGAAAGTATCAGTATCAATCTAAATACAACACATCATTTTGTGATTATTAGAAGCAGCCATGGCTATACACCATTCATGGAATAGCAACCATGGAATATACACCGTTTACCAACATGAAATAGCTCTTTCTAAAAGCATTAAGAAAAACACTAAACTCAGGGTCATAACTGGTTAGAAGTTAGAGACTCCTTAAAACTGCACTGCTCAGCATTACATCATTAATGTACACAAGTCTAGACATCAACTGCAGAACATGCATACTTTGCATGGCACGCTCCTTTAAAAAAGAAGTCAGGAGGACTAATTAGCTCTTTGATACAGATCAAATACACTGTAATACCCACCTCGCCCATGGCCATAATCCACTGTTTGCTGAATGATGGGTGCTTTAGGAATTGGTGGAATAACTGGAGAAAGGGACATTGGTACAGCTGATGGAATGGAGGTGTGGACAGCAGGTACTTTCACAGGTGAGGAGACAGGTGGAGGCATCATTGACTCCTGTTTAGACAACTCGTACTCCATATTTGCACCTTTATCTTCATTTGTGTCCCACAGTCCGTGGAAAGAGTCCTCATCCCAGCGTTCCTGTTCCACAGCAGAAGGTGATGGTTTTAAAGATTGACCATGACTTGGGGTTGTAGTTGGAGTAGAAACTGGAGCATGTGGCCTTGTCATAGGTGTAGTAGGCCTTGCCAGTGGGGCACTTGGTCTTGTCACAGGGGTGGGCTGTCTGAACAACACGGGAGGCTTTATAATAACAGCAGGAGAAGGTTTAATAGCTTGGGCTTCTACTGGTGCCTCTGAAGATAGCTGAGAAGAGACCTAGATGCAGAAAGCACTTTTAATGTAGATCTGTAAACTAACCTTCTCTCATCCTCAGTAAGTGCAATGGCAATCAGTAGTCAAATCATACACATTTTCTAGTACCTCCATCAAGGTGGTACAAGTAGGAGGACTATTTTTAAAAACTGGTGGCCTGATTTAATTTTGTCTTTGCTCACTATGTGAAGGCTTAAACACTACTTGTTTTCTTCTTCAAAATAACCTTACCAATTTTAGCTCCAGTAGGCCTATCTCAGTTCAAAAGTGTCTACTGTTTTATTCCCAAAGACTCCTGCTGTCTGCAAAAATTCCTGCTGTCTGTGTGAAGGCTGAAAATCTGAAAGTAGGGCAGCTTGGTGAGATGCAAAAGGATTGATAAGGCTAGTTTCTTTGCGGAAACCACTGGAAAAATTCACAGAGAGCAGAAATACCTGGAAAACCCTTAACAAAATCAGTATCAGAAGAACATAAGAAAATGGAAGGTCTTGCCTAGTGGAAAAGCAAACGAAACCAAACCCTTCATGAACCAAACATCCACAAGAAACCCCATGCGTTACAAGACTTTTCAGCATCACAGCAGATGCCAAGTTACAGGCAGCCTTATTAGCAACATGCAACAAAAATTGCAGAATGGTTGTAGATACAAAGCTGAGTTCTGTAATAACAGCTCAAAGTCACAGCAGAAATATCTGGAGGCAAGAATTCCAAGAAAAACAAAAGTTGTTTGAAAACCTCTAGGCAGATGAGTGAAGTAGTCTGAGATACAAAATACCAAAGTTGAGTAAAGTAACTTCCTAAAGGTATCAACATACCTGAAGTTCTTCATAGCAAATCAGCTCCATTATTTTACTTTACAGACACAGTAAACAAGGAAGAGGTCACCTAGGCAAAAAAACCCCTTGCAGTGCCTCATTCACTGCATAACACTTCTCTGGACAGAGGGACAAAAAAAGCTTGGCGTGGCTAAATGTCAGACCCAGAAGACCTTATGGCTAAGTTTATTGGTACGAGTAACTTTGGGGTTAAGATGCGATGAAGAATAAAGACTGTGCATCAACTAGATATATCCTCCAATACACATTTAACAAAACTGTTTACTCATTCTAGGAAGGACTTATAAACCTGAGTTAGCATGACTGCAGAAGTTCAGTTGATTTCTGAATTATCAAAACCCCAAATATAAACATCTGAGAAGAGTTCCCAGAACTACACAGGAAATTAAGCAGTAGAGTAGTTGCATCACAACAGGATGGAGGTACACAAACATGAGTTTGCATGCACTTTATGATATTCTAGAGGGTAGCAGGAATTCCCAATAAAAACAGCAAACAGAAGGCTAATGCCCATGCTACATTGAAATATCTCAATTTCTGATTGACGTATCCTCAAATTTTTCCAACTTCAAAGAGGAGATAGCTCCTGAAGTAGGAAAAGGAGTCCAAATTGAAAGAACTTAAGCAAGGAAAAGAAGGGTCTTCTTGTGAACCTTACATCCCTGCTTTGGAAGAGCTCACCTCTTTTTGCACATTATCCCACTGCAGTCTAGACTGTTGAACCTCATGTGCCACCATCCCTGACAGGCCATACTCAGAAGACAGGTGGACTGACTGAGCAGAAAAGGCTTTGGAAAATTTAAAGAAACTAAGAAGTTGTTTTGCCTCAACAGAAGATAGCTGAGGTTATAAGGATTGCTGGGGAGGCATGCCACAGAGAAATTTGACCATCAGTGTGTAGAACTGGTTCAACATATACATAAATAGTAATTACTGCCAACATGTTATTAATTTAAGATGAATTTACCTGAAAGGCACCTGGCCTTGTGCTTGTGTTCTGCGATCTTGGAGCATCCTGGGTGGAAATGTCAGGTTTGAATTCCTTCAACTTCTGTAGCTGTTCTTTCTGCTCTCTGCACATGCATCATAAGAAAGTGTTATCAGTCTATAGCTTAAATGAAAAATTAAAGAAATCAATGCTCATGGTGAAAACACATATTACACTAGCATCAGAGGCCAAGCCAGAAGAAGAAAAGGACACAGCAGGCTTTCTGCTGCAATTCAGAAATCCCTGTTTCACATCCACCTAACCATGGATGCATTTAGTGTATTAGCTGCATGGTTTTTGATCACAAGTTTCCTGAGTTATGCAGTTATGCTTTTGTGCTTTGCCAGAACAACTCCATTTGAACAGTAAAGAGCAAAGCTGGATTTTTAGCTTCTGTCAACACCTTCTGCAAGCAAGAAACCCCTTGGAAATGCATATGTAAGTGCTCTCACCTGCTCTGGTTCACACGGTAACAGGATTGAGGCCAACAAAGCACAAGAGATTCCAAGAAATAAAAACCACTGAGTCTAACTGTTGCTTCTTTGGTTTATATATCAAAATGCTATTTAATATACAACCAATACAAAGTCTACAGAGCAGAGACCAGGTTCAGCTGTGAGTACTACAATCACTCGATTACAAAGTTCTAGTGAACATGATTTCCTTTCCCTTCAGGTTTTGTTAGCATTTTTTAATCTAGGTTTTTCAATTGCTAATTACTCTGTGTATTGAAGTAGTTTCTAAATAAAAACTAAGCATGGGATCCCTCTGTAACAAGACATAATAGAAACCACCCTAACTACTAATGCATCTGTTCAGTGCTCAGCAGAAGGGGAACTTGCCTCAAAGAAAAGAATCCTCAGTGCTTTTTAAGTACAAAGAGTAAACTGAGCACTACACTAGATCACAAATACACAACAGTCTGCAGCTGAGAGTATGCTGTTTTACATACAATAAAAGCAAAGCCAGAAGAAGGCTTTACTTTTGGAGATGAAAGCAGTTATGAAAAGCGGTTACTATGAAAGTAGTACCACACTACTGGTATAACTCTTGGCTCAAAAAATCCCCATAAAAATTAATAAGTAATCTCTATAAAGTTGTTCCTACTGTTCAGACTTAGATCACCTGCCTATAAGAACCTAATGAGAAGTACCAGTGTAACTAATCTTAAGATTACCCTCATATTCTATTAAAAATCAGTATCATGCTTCTATTTTCCCTTATTACTGGCTTAGAAAGATATATATGTAACTACTTTTTACATAAAATACTTTAGTGCCTATGTTTAAAATATTTCAGCCCTATTAAATAATCCACTCTCGCAGTGATTCCCAAATTACAGTCCTTAGTCTAAGTCCACTGGCTTGCATCTAGTCACAATATACAGCAAAACATATGCCTGGCAACTGAGGCAATGGGAAAGCCAGGAAGCTGAAAATAATCTACTACTCCCAACTTTTAGCAAATACTACTTTATAACACAGATTTCACAGTTACTAACACTGTTGAATTAATCTAATTGCAGTGAATGATTAAATTATTCAGAATAAAAGTTCTCCCTTTTTAAAAAAAAAATTTCTTGCATTTTTGCATGCAACTAAGACCTTCCATATGGGACAGATGCTCAGCAATCTTACAAGTCTAAAAACAAAACAGCCTGAAGAAAAGTGCAAAACATCTCTACCATGAAATGGTTTGGGTTGGAAGGGACGTCAAAAATCATCTAGTTCCAACACCCCTTTCACTAGATCAGGTTGTTCAAAGCCTCATACAGCCCAGTCTCTTCTATTACTAACTTCATAATAAACACTTATTAAAGCCTTAGGAAGTCTAGTAGCTGCTTTATAAAAATGTGGTCTTGATGAACTCCTGCATTCATATCCTCCTAATTGTTACATCATTCCTTTTATGCTGATTCCCAGAACTTAATATCAACCAAATTTGACAAAATGGTTCACTGACAATACTGGGTTTCAAATAAGAAAGCACTGTAAAAAAAAAAAAAAAAAACCAAACAAGACCCCACCTATGTTTTAACTAAAAAGTGAGTAATATCCAAAAAATCTAATAGGTCTTAAGAACCACATTAATGTAGGTCTTGAGGGGTAAGTACTAAGAAGCAAGCTTAATGATCATTAAGCTCATCTGACACCACCAAAAGGACTGAAAAGCAATTATCCACAAGTTAATCTGAGGATAACAAAAAGATTGGTCAGGTGACGAGACAGATCTCTTCCTGGAGAGAAACATACAGGGAATGCCATATTCATGGCAAAAGGGACAACCATCTATTTAAGAAAAAAATGTCCATCTACAAAAGCTGTGATAAAGGTACTCCAAATAACTTGTTCCACATGAGCTCCTACTATCATGCTGTGGGTGAAAGAAATTAAGCCATTACTGTGTTGATTCAAATGGATTCCATAGAATGGGATTCCTATTCAAAATCACAGAACCAGGCAACTCACCGAAGCATTTTGAGCTCCTGGGCAGCCTTCAGAATTATCTCATGCTGTCTTTGGCTTAGGACCATCACTCCTCCCAAGGACTGGTCGGAGTCCAAGTTTGAATCTGCTCCCAGCATATCAGAGGAATGTGAAGGTGGAGGAAGGGATGAACCTGAGTGGTCATCCAAAGACCGCAGTCTCTCTCCATCATCTGGATACCACCTATCCGACAACCGTTCCCTCTCCCAGTCAGTCCTTTCAGGAAGGTAGTCTTGCTTCTCCCGCCATGTGTCGTATCTCTCTGGATACTCTCGAATCCTAAGCTCCCCCCTGTCTCGGAGATCTCTGTCATAATGATCTCTGTTCCTATCGTCCCTCCACCTATCTTCACGATACCTGTCCAGAGGTGGAAGGGGTGGTAATGGTGGTAGAGGGGGGATATCCAGGTCACGATTCCCCATTTCTCTGTCATCCATAGGTCTCATGTCCCAGTCTCTATCCCATTGTCTGTCTAAATCTTGATCATAAATATCTGAGGATCTTCCAGTTCTATCTAGATCCCTCTCTAGTTCCCTTTCTCTTGGCCTTTTCCAGTCATCCCACCACAAATCTCGTCTGTCGTGATCAGATGATAAAGGAGGTAGTGGTGGCAGGGGAGATAATGGAGGCAGTGAATGGTGGGATTGCAACCTGTCATCTCTGTCATATGCATCTACAGAATCATCCTGATAATCAGAGTTGTGATCTCTCCAGTATTGTTCTCTTTCCCAGTCATCCAACTGCTCATGTTCCAAAGATGGGTCATCTTGACTATCTAAAGGAAATTCCTCTTGCATTGTATCATCTTCATGACCCCAAGAACCCCTGAATGTTTCATCTCGATGGTACGGAGGCAATTTGTCAGGGTCATCTCCTAGGTGCATGGGTTTACCCATATTGCCTGTTTCAGATCTTCCTGCTTCCCTCTCATGGCTATCTCCCCTCCTGATGGGACACCTCTCCCGGCTACCTGCCCGCCTGACCAGGTCCCTCTCGCGGCTACCTGCCCGCCTCATGGGGCCCCTCTCCCGGCTACCTGCCCGCCTGACAGGGACCTTCTCGCGGCTACCTGCCCGCCGCATGGGCTCCCTCTCTCGGCTACCTGCCCCTCGCATGGGCTCTCTTTCCCGGCTACAGGCCCGTCTGACAGGGCCTCTCTCCCGGCTTCCTGCCCGTCCCCTGTCCCAGCTGCCTGTCCGTCCAGGTAGCTCTCTGTCTCGGTTAGAGAATACCCTCTCATGGCTATCTGACCGTCCACCCAGTCCCCTCTCTCGGTTGCCTGACTGTCCATCTGGCACCCTCTCCCTGCTGCCCGACCGTCTATCTGGCATCCTCTCCCTGCTGCCTGCTCTCCTGAACATTCCCCTGCCACGGATGGATGCCTGCCTAGCCTGCCCTCTGCCTCTGTATACATATCCTCTACCACGGCCATCGTCCATCCTACCCATTCCCCGGTCATGGCCGTCATCCATCCTGCCCATTCCCCAACCACCATCCGTCCTTCCCATTCCCCGGCCACCATCCATCCTTCCCATCCCCCTGCCACGGCCCATTCCCCAGCCGCGGCCGTCCCCCTGCCCTCTGCCACGGCCCCTTCCTCTGCTTCCTGGTCCCTTTCCTCTATCTTCATGCATAAATGGCCCTTTTCCTCTGCTTTCTGGTCCAGGTAGGCCCTGGGTGCTATCTGAAGCAGTCAACTGGCCATCTGGTGAATCCAAATCCTGATTTCCTGTCACAGGGGTTACTGTATTCTGGTTCTGAATAGGGGGGCTGGGTGCTTTGGACTCTTCTACTTGCTGGTTGGGATCATGTGAACTCCATGTCCACTTTTTAGGAGGGTCTGAACTAGGTTCTTTGACTTCAGGTTTGGATGCTTCCTGTTGAGTGTCTGTCAGGTCCTCACTTGGCTCAACGGGACCTGCACTCTGTGCATCAGGAGTAGGCTCTGTTCTGCTTACAGACTGCTGATCGCCACCTGTGTCTGTAAAAGGCTCTTTGCTTTCTGACTGTGAGTCTGTCTGTGCCTGCTGCTGCTGCTGCTGCTGTCCCAAATGAGGCCTGGGCCCCATCCACCGTGGACCACTAGGTCGGGAACCGTGTCCATGTGATGCATTTGTTGTATAAAATTGTCCTGCTGGTCCTCGTGGGATAGAGCCCCATCTACTTGAAGACTGTCCATCTGTATTCTGTCGGTCAAAACGTGACCTGTATCCTTCTGAGCGCTGGGAGTCAAAACGAGGTCCTCTCTGTCTTGAGCCTTCAAATTTGTCATATCCTCTTCCTCGAGGTCCATCAAATCTACAGATGACATAACAGAAATTTTATTCAAATGAACACGTCATGTCAAAATCCTATAGATGTATTTTACACAAAATAGAGAACCCATGTCTAAAATCAAGTTGCTTGGATGTTTGGGATTCACAGTTGTACATCACTGGATGAGTCAGGAAGGCTGAAGCTGAACTTTGCAAAGGATGCAAAGAGTTCCAGGAAGGGCTTCTATAGGTATGTCAGCCAGAAAAGAAAGGTCAAAGAAAGCGTACCCCTCCGACAAACACGACTGGCAAACTGGTAACGATGCATGAGGAAAAGACTCAGATACTCAACAACTTTTTTGCCTCAGTCTTCACTGACAACCCTATGCCTCTTGAGTGGATGGACTGCAAGACAGGGACTAGGGGTGCAAAGTCACTCCCATGATAAGAGAAAATCAGGTTCATGATGACCTGAAGAACCTGAATATATGTAAGGCTCTGGGACCTGATGAGATACATCCCAGAATACTCAGGGAATTTGCTACCGTACTTGCCAAGCCACTCTCCGTGATAACTGGAAAATGGTGACAGTCATGTAAGTACCTGGGGACTGGGAAAAGGAAAACACTGCACCCATTTCAANTTTTGCCTCAGTCTTCACTGACAACCCTATGCCTCTTGAGTGGATGGACTGCAAGACAGGGACTAGGGGTGCAAAGTCACTCCCATGATAAGAGAAAATCAGGTTCATGATGACCTGAAGAACCTGAATATATGTAAGGCTCTGGGACCTGATGAGATACATCCCAGAATACTCAGGGAATTTGCTACCGTACTTGCCAAGCCACTCTCCGTGATAACTGGAAAATGGTGACAGTCATGTAAGTACCTGGGGACTGGGAAAAGGAAAACACTGCACCCATTTCAAAAAAAGGGTAGAAAGAAGGACCCTGGAAACTACTGACCTGTGAGTCTCACCTCTGTGCCTGGCAAGATCATCCCAGGAGCTATGCTAAGGCACATGGAGGACAGGGAGGTCATTGGAGACAACCAGCATGGCTTCATCAAGGGCAAGTCCTGCCTGACCAACCCAGTGGCCTTCTATGATGGAGTGACTAGTGGATAAAGGAAGAGCTATGGATGTCATCTATCTGGACTTCTTTACAGCCTTTGACACGGACCCCCACAACATCCTTCTCTCTAAATTGGAGAGATACAGATTTGATGGATGGGAGTATTTGGTGGATGAGGAATGGCTGGATGGTCACATCTAGAGGGTAGTGGACAATGGCTCAATGTCCAGATGGAGATCAGTGACAAGTGGTGTCCCTCAGACAACTGGGATGAGCACCGTTTCATATCTTCATCAATGACATAGACAGTGGCATTGAGTGCACCTTCAGCAAGTTTGCAGATGACACCAAGCTGAGTGGTGTGGGTGTGGGTGACATGCCTGATGGACAGGATGCCATCTAGAGGGACCTGGAAAAGTTTGAGAAGTAGGCCCATGGGAACCTCATGTGGCCAAGTACAAGGTCCTGCATCTGGGTCAGGGCAGCCCCTGGTTTCACCACAGGCTGGGCGATGATGGGATCAAGAGCAGCTCTGCCACGAAAGACTTGGGGGTGCTGGTGGATGAAAAGCTGGACATGAACAAAAATGTCTGCTCACAGCCCAGAAAGACAACCGCATCCTGTGCCTATCATCGCATATCACTGAACTCTAGACTAACGCACATAAAAGGCATGCACTAGCAAGTCATGGAAACAGTCTGTTCAGAACTGTACGTCCAACAAATCCCCAGGAACAGAAACAACACTTTTTTAAAACTATCAGGAGGTAGAAAACTATTAATTTATGTAAAGCTCATGTACTTTGCCAGCAATTCACAAACTATTATTCATGATTGACCACTTTGGAAGCAAGGAGAAGGGAAATAACCATGAAGATATTATTGTAAAGTCTAGCAGAGCATGCAAGGATAGAAACAATTGAACGGAACACCACTATCCTTTGATTCAGCAGACACCACACCAACCCATCTTGAACTAATGACCAGACAGAACAGACGTTGTTTTTGCAACCTGATATCATGTATTAAACATTCAAAAAACAGAGATCTTGGATTAAATCATATAGCAGGTATAAAATCAGCAAAGACATATCAAATATTTACAACAGCTTTCCTATTTTCAAAGAAGGACCATTGTGTCTCTGGGAATGAAAAGGGGGCAGCATCCCCAAGCACTTTACCAAAAAAAAAATGCAATCTACCCTAGATTATGCTCAGGTCAAAGACATCTATATATCCTTGCTTTAAAAATATAAATACAGAGAGCGTGGTGTACATATATTAAAAACAAAACCTCCACTGAACAAGTACACACTTAATACAACCACAAAAAGACCTGAGAATAAGATATATGTTTAATTTCTTAATAAATCACTGAAAATCTTGTAGCCTGCAATACCTATCAATCAACAAAAACATTCTTACCTAGGGCCTCTAGGGCCTTCAAAACGCGCCGATCTGGGAGGATCTGGAAGCAATCCACCTGACCTCACTGGTTTATCCTGCACAATAGGTGTGTGTGTCGAAGACACTGCAGAAGTGCCTTTCAGTTCCCCACACTGCTGTTCAGACGAAATAGACACAGTTTGTTTACTAAGATGAGCTTGAGACTTTCCATGATCTGATGAGCCAAAGGATGAACCTACTTGAGAATGATAAGGTGAATAGCTAGTTGAACTAGCTATTTTTGACGCATAGGTACCAGGGGTGGGAAGGAGAGCTGGCCTTGGTGTTTCAGTGGCTTGACTGCTTTGAGAACTGGATCCTGAAGGGACAGAGGAATTGGATAACTGAGAAACAGAAGAGAGAGGTGGGGGGACCAGTGGAGGTGTAGTTGAAGGTAAAGTTGGAGGCATAATAGGAATGCCACCTTGACCAGTTTGGGAATATGGAATAAATGGAGGTGGCAGCGAAACATTTGCAGGATATTGATTCTTCAGATTTTGGAGTGAGGTCACTTTTTCCTGCAGATGGGACTGAGTGACCTTCATCTGTTCATCCCATGCTTTCCACTGTTTCTCATACTCTTGAAGCTGGTCTTTATGAGGGTAGGTTTGAAGCTGATGCTGCCACTGTTGGTTCATTGATCGCTCCCAATCTTTATGAAGCTGCTGGAACTGTTTTTGCTGTGCCTCATAATGTCGCAGCTGCATGTCCACTGACATTGTCTGCAATGAGATGACAAGAATAGGTTCAAAATACCTTAGATAGTTACTCTCAATGTCGTGTATTTCAGTATCAATTGTAATATCACAATTTCTGATGACTTGGCCACAAGCTTGAGGAAGAACTACATTGAAACAAAAGCAAACACCAACAGTGACATCTCAAGACATTGTGAACATTTTCACATTTTATGACTAGATACTATATATATGTATAGGAGACTTCAACAGGACAGCTGAAGAAACCTGTAATCTGTATAAACTGTATTATTATTGGATGCTAACAATGGCTAAAGCTGAAATCAATCTTCACATGTATACACTATGTGACATCTCAAGGTTTCAGTTTTTGCTATTAACCAGCTCAGAATTGCCTCAGCTGTCTGCAATTATTTTTCTCTAAGCCTTTGCCAGATCATCTTATTTGCCCAATGAAGCTTCTTTCAAGGAGTTCTGTCTTTCATTACATGTAGATATCGTAATATTCATGGCTTGAACTTGCCTGAGATTTTTAAGGTTTACCTGAAGAGATTTTTTTAAAAAAAAAAGCAGACAGCCCAAACTACAAAAAAATACTTAATGTACAAACTCTACCAACCCAGTAAAAGCTGACTCAACTCTCTAATACAGTAATCAACTTCTACTTAAAAGCTTAAAGATTACAACACTGGCTGCAACTGATATATTTGAGTTAAAAATAATGAGAGATAGTGATTTTCTTAATTACATTTACTGCCTATTTTTGGCATTTATATTTATCATTGTACATATTTATTTTTGTAAAAAAGAGCAGCTTCCAGATTACTCTGTGCAATCATCTATTTACCTGACCTTTCTGAATTGTTTCTCCACTGGCAAAACATTCAAAGCTAAGTAAATTCAATATTGTGTTCAGCTTTGCTCCTGTATCACCCAGGTACATCTGAAAAATCTTACAAGAAGTGTAAAGTCTTGTATTTCTCATCCTACTGAAGCTTCATCACCATCTGTCAAGGCTGTTTTCATTCTGAAGTTGAGTGACAGTAGGGAAAGTGGATATAAACTTCTACCCAAGCAGAAAAAGTAGCTAGACAAATGAGCCAACTATCACAAATTATTCAACTACATATTTTTCAGCAGACCATGAGTGCTGGGTCACCCAGGGTGCATATCAAACACCACCTCCTTAGTGTCTCACCTCTAAGTGTGGAGGCTGTTGCATGATCTGTTGATACTGCTGTACTATCTGCTGCAGCTGAGCATGCTTCTGCATTATTCTCTGATATTGAAATCCAACCCGGTGATGGGGGTGCTGCTGCCATTGAGCTGCTGCTGCTTGCAATTGCTGCAACCTCAAATCCTCCTCAGGGTCATCAGGAGGTTCAATATTGAGCTACAGAAAAAGGCAAATACTATAAATAAAGGAAAGTTGCTTCTGTCAGAAAAAAAAATACAGTTGGTGACTACACATTTTACAGGAACTTTCTCACTGTTCCTTACTTTATCACCCTATATCAGTATTCCGGCCACCCACAGCTTCTGGAAAGCTGATTTTTATGTCATCTTTTCTTAATGTGAACAGCCTAATCTAAAGATTAAGCTGATGACAATTAGGTTATTCATACATAAAGAAAGTACCTACAGGAAAGAGATTAATGAAAATCTGTTATCTGTTGCTCACAACAATTGTAATGAGAAACACTGGTTTTTCAGGATGAGGTAAAGTAACTCCAAGTGCATTATTTTTGCCACTTTGTAGGAATCTGCACGCTGCAAGTTAAAGTGGAGCACCTACTGCAGGGTAATGCACTACCCTACAGTAATCTGTTCAAACATCAATCATGACCTCCATCTATTATACAGTAATTGTTACTGAGCACGCTGACAAAAAAACCTCTGTACAAAATTCTCGGCTTTCAGACCGACTTAAACACACAGAGAGAAGGGGAGCCAGAACTCACAAACTGCCAGAGAGAAATTAAGAAATAGCTTCTTAAACATAGCATGCCTCAACTAGTGAGTATCTGATTTTGCACTTCAATATCATTAGGTTTTCTCCCAGACAAAGATGACAATGTTGTGGAAGGTGCGGGGGAGTCAGCGCAGACTTGCCTGGTGCATGTGTGGGTGAATATGTAATTCTATATACAAGAAGTGTATTTTCTAACTGGTGCAGGTTTAGCAAATGTTTTTTTAAGACCACAACATTTAATTATTGTTACAAAGTATACACGAGAATTTGATGGCACTAATTTTCCTGTGGTTTTGGCTTGTCTAGGACACAAATGGAGTGGCATCACTTTCCAAAGCCTACCTGAGTTTCAGTGGATGTAAGAGAAGACTCGTCTTCTTTGGACGCTGGAGGCAGGGATTCATTAAGAGGAGGAGGTTCAGACTGCTGAGTTGAAGCACTCATTTTCCCGTCTTCAGACTTTGCTCTCTGCTCATCCTTCACTACTGGACTTTTCATCTGCTGCTGTCCCTGAGCATGGGCTTTTGCCCTTTGCTGCAGGCTAAGCAGGTGCTGCTGGTACCAGTATTGCTGCTGTTCCTATAACAGACGTACATTTTCTAAGATAGTTTTCACAAAAAAACCAATAGAAAATAATTAATGATAGTCACTAGAATCATACTGTAGAAAAGTTTTAAAAACTGTTTTGAGGAAAAACTCACTTCTTCAGCAACAGTATTGCAATGGATGTCAGAAGATCAAATCAAAATTCAGAAACCATGTGGTGCACAGAACCCACAGCAGAATTTACTTTTTACCCCAACAAGCTTTCTATTCTCTAACTATAGCAAACAGTACTAACAAAAATCTGGAGCACAGGCAATAATAAGCAAAATTACTACATATGCTATAACTGCCATATTCATTGGTTTTAGAGCTTTTTATATCTAAGAACTACAGGTACTTTTATGAGACTAATGTAGATAAAATGATGGGAAGATGGCAGACAGGAGTAAGTGAGCAGTTAAGAGAAAAAGAAGGAAATGTACAGAAGAGATGAAGATGAACAGAGAACACAGACATCAAGTAGACTGAAAATGACAGCTGAGAAATTGTGATGAAGATGTTTGAATAAAGCTATGGAAAGTAAAAAGAACAATCAGAACCAGTACATAGTGAGGATTACGTATCATCTGAATTCTTATTAATCCTGATTCATTCAATAGCTGAAGAGGAAAGTGGATATGGTTGCACCCAAAAAAACCTCCATTTAAGAAATAATAAGCTTTCTGTTTCAAATATTTCAGGGTAGAATTAAGAGTACTCAAGGCAGATGACAGAAGCTTCAAAAAGTAAGCTGCCACTAACATAAAAAACAAAAGACTAAAGATATGTATCTCAACAGTTAAGTAGCAGTGTCTTAAAGAGACCTGAATAAGAAACCATCAGTTCTGTATCTCTTCCAATATGAGAAATATCAGGTGTCAAATGAATGCAAAGACATATGTGGGAGGCTGCTCTTCACCTGACATGGTCTTGTGCCACTGAAGTCCCTGCTAGAGACCTCTCCAATGTCTAAAATTTGGTGGATTCAAGACACAGCTCAGAAAATCTACATATTTTAAAAATAAATACACCATTTACAGCTAAGACAGCTCCTGTATCTTAGGAAAGTATTGCTATACCCTTGATTTTTAAGTTGTTCTCTTAGCATCTGCTTTTAGTCACTGTCAAAGACAGAATGATAAAATACTGGACTTTCTGGTCTAACCTCGTGCAACCATTCTTGTGCTCTCAACTCCATCACCTCTGAGAATCTGTGACTGATCTCCATCTTTTATACCTTTTGTTCTTCTTTTCCATCCAACCATGCACAGTTAAGAAAAAACACCTGTATAAAGCCCAGTCAGAAACAGAAAAGAATCCAAAAGATGCAGGCATTTTAAAACAAAAGTGTGACAACATCAAAGCAGTAAGTGCTGTCTGATGAGATTTCTCAAAGTGAATCACTCTGCCCGTCTTAAACAGGTTTAAAAGAAGTGTAACTTTCCGCTAGCAACCTACCTCGTGCTCAGATCAGGAATTATGTTTTCTCTTGGTAGGAAACACAAACATGGAGCTGTATTTTTAAAAAAACACTTCTGTAACTTGGAAATGAGGTAAATGAAATGAGAGACTACGCTTCACAGACCTCAAACTGATTGTGCAATTATTCCTGCCATGAATCTTTTTAACAAGACTATGTCTCAGAACAGCTGCCATAGTTTTGGGTGGAAGATGTGCTTTTACACTGCAGCGTGGACTCTGTCAGAAACCTTCAACAACATGTTGAAATAAGTGCAACTCAAGGGAGGAGCATATTTTCCCAGCTATACAAAACCTGATTCAATTATCCATCTCAAAAGACACTATAAGGTGATTTGCCATCATGGTGCTAGATGCTATGATGGGTGACCACATGTTCTACTGCCACAAAATTGTTGTCTCCACAGATCCATTTTGTTTCCTCCTCATTCCACCGGCTGGACAAAGGGCTGGAACTCATAATATGACATGGGCTTCCCAGAGTTATGATATAATATTATTACATATTATTTTCAGCAGATGAGTCAGTGACATCTATTACTGTGCTATCTGAAAAGCACGAGAAAAGCAGAAGGGTAGATTTTTACAGCTTAGTCGGAGCAAAACAGAAGTGCTAGTGTAGAAAATTTTTCATGATGAAGAGTTCAGTTATTTGACAATGACTTGTCATTCAACTGGACTTGTCATTCTTCAAGTTCAATTATAATCCTTAAGCCCAAGGACCAGCATCAACATAGGCCTTTTTCCATCTTTGGCTGACCAAGAGATCCTGTTGCATTTTACAGGAACACTGAAACCAGCACTATCAGCTCCTGACCACAGGACATACCACCAAACGTTAATGCAAAGTCCACACCAAAAGACTACTCCAAAGCTAACATAGGTGACTCTAGGCCATAACATAATACCTATTTTGGGGGACACTAGGTCCTTTCCAAGTGAAGATTGCAAAAGAATGGTTTAGCACCCTCTATAAAACAAAAGGGCTGTTTAAAGAGCGCAGCAGTCTGCTAAATGGTGAGGTGGTAAAGCTGAGGTAGCTTTAACAGATGTAGATAAATGCATATTTATGGGTACAGAAGTACCCACACATACTTGGAGTAGGAAGGGCATTGCCAGCAGGTTGAGGGAGGTGATCCTGCCCCTCTACTCAGCCCTGGTGAGGCCACATCTGGAGTGCTGTGTCCTGTTCTGGGCTCGTCAGTACAAGAGAGACTTGGAACTCCTGGAACAGGTCCAGTGGAGAGCAACAAAGATGCCAAGGGAGTGGAACATCTCTCTCTAATAAGGAAAGGCTGAGGGAGCTGGGCCTGTTCAGCCTCGAGAAGAGACAACTGAGAGGGGACTTTGTCAATGCATACAAGCATCTGAAGGGAGGATGCCAAGAGGAAGGATCCAGGCTCTTCTCGGTGGCACCAAGGAACAGGACAAAGGGCAGTGGGCAGAAACTGATGCACAGGAAGTTCCACCTGAATATGTGAAAGAACTTTTTTACCATGCAGGGGACTGAGCACTGTAACAGATTGCCCAGAGAGATTGGGGAGTCTCCCTCATTGGAGATATTCAAGAACTGTTTGGAATACACAACCCTGTGCCATGTGCTCTGGGATGACCCTGCTTGAGCAGGGAGGTTGAACCAGATGACCCACTGTGGACCCTTCCAACCTTACCCATTCTGTGATACTGGAAACAAATAGCAGCACACATTACCCAAGTATCAGATGGAACATGAAGGGAATACCACAGTTATTTTAACTGGACTTGACAAGAATCCAGCAATTTAATCCAACTATATACCTATGGAAGAAACCATGCTAAACTCACGATACTGTCAAGGCAAAGAACAGTATCTTAGACAGCAAAGGAAAATAGTAAAACACCAACTCATGGCAAATTGCATAATATTTTCTGAGTTCAGAGAAAAACACGGAAGTATTTGTCTGCAGCCACTGTTACTGTGGGATGAGAATAGAAAGAATTGCTTTCAATTGCCAGTTTAAACAACGGCTTAATAGGATACTACAGGTGACAAATTACTGTTTCTTTACTCATCTTTTCAGATTACTAACATGAAAGCATCACTACACTTAGCTTTTCCCATTCCTATTGTGTAAGAACTTGTTACTCCAAATTGTGTCTCATTTTACAGCCTAAGATAGCCAAAACTGTATCAATCTATTATAACAAATTTATGGCCAGAAAAGTATCATATTCCTTTTGAATTAACACTGAAATGTGAATGAGAGCAAGCAAACTACTCGAGATAGAAGCTGTTTGTATATTCACTCATAAACCAGACAATGTAAACTTCAACAGCATTCTGCTGCTTCCATGTGCACACCACAATAATGCATTACTTGCAACTCTTCTGGAGAGTGTTTACTGTTTTATTACTGATCTCAATAATTTAAGAAGTCAGTAAGCTGCCTCAATACCAAATTAACACCACTTTCTATACATGACTTTTTGAGGTTTTGTCATTAAAAAATTAAGTCTTGTTGTTATCACTGTAAAAGATTAATTAGTACTGTCCAAAACCTTCAAAAAATTAAGTGAAATGAACAGAAAGAACTACTTTGCTAGGCAGTAATTAGTAATATGGTACAAATGTAAACATTAAATTTACATAGATACAATTAAAAAGGTGTCCCAGCAATTAGCAAATTTAAAGTGCCAGTGACTTCAATATGACACAATAGGATTTTTGCAAACCTAGCTTCAAATCAGAATCCTAAGATCAATTTGCCAAAAAAGTAGATTTAAATAAAGAAATTTTAAAGCATGCACTTCAATTTTGTTCTTGCAGGTGAATCTCAGTAAGATAACTCTATATCCGTGCAAAAGCCTCAGTGAATCTGCCTGACCCATGTACACAGCTGAGGGCCTCAGCACACGTGCCTCGCTTTGCATGCTTAACCTTAAGCCTGGATTGTCCCTGACAATGTAGATGAATGGTTCCATCAAGTTCACTGGAACTGGTCTCATTTAGGTGAAGCGTGCAAACATTTTGCAGGTATTTTGGCCCAAGTGTACACATAAAAAAACCACAACAACAATAATTTTTCACCTCAAGGCATTTCAGAACATTTCCCTCCAATGCCCTATGCAATTTCATACTGGAAGATTAAATGTAGCACAAAATGTAGATATAAGTCTAAGTAGAGGGCAAGTATGTACTGCAACAGAAACGTTTTTGCAGCTTTAACTGTGTGTGATAAGATTAAAAGAGTCACAATTCTACACTGATCAGGCAGACAACTGCAACTCAACCCCTCAAGAAAACTAAATAAAGAAATGACTGAAGACAAGTGTCACTCATCCTGCAACAAGCAAACAGACTGCTCCATCTCCCAACAGGCCAGACAAAGCCAACAGGGGTTAGGTGCAGGTTGCCCACATGCTGTACTTTGGAATACATTCTCCAGAGACCAACACTCGCTCAAGAAAATAAAGTCAGCCAGGATTTACACTTTTTCCTAAACAATTTTTCTCGAGAAATGACAATTTGTTACATCCCTACCACCATCACTGGATAAATTAGCATTTATGAAGCTTCCCCTAAGCTGTGCCACTATCAGACTTCCACGGGTTGCATCCATATCCTTCCAATATTATGCAAATACGGTGTGTTTATGAACTGCCCTTACTCGGGGACCTTTGCAACACCCCGTACCTGCCAGCGGCTCATCGCCACCGCTGCCCTGGCGACTGCCCGCTGCCAGCCGGGCCGCCTTACCTGGGGAGTCATGGTGGAGGGGTCCGGCTGCTCCGTGCCACCGCCCTCCTTGGCGGCACCTTGCGCGGCCTCCGGCTGGGCAGCGGCGGGCGGGGGCAAGGACGTCTGGGGCGGGGGGAAATGAGCCTGCGATGGCTTGACCGGGGGTGGGATGGAGGGTGCCAGGGCGG
>VXAD01010018.1:43218-202329 GCA_013399195.1 Dicrurus megarhynchus | reverse complement strand
GGCAGCGTCGCCTGGCGGACAGCTGCCTCCAGCGCGGGGCCGAGGGCGGAGGCGAGCCCGGAGCGGCACGTCCCGCGCGCCCCGCCGGGGACGAGAGACGGGACGGGAGCGGATGGGACGGGGGCAGGCGGCAGAGGGGAGTCACTGCGGGCCCGGCGCGGGGGCCTCCGTTGTGTGTAGGGGTGCCGCCAGCCGCTCCGCAAGCTACGCTGTGTACCGCGAGCCTGGCGCTCCGCGGGCCGTCGTGTCCCTTGGGGCGGCGGCGCCGGTGCCCTTGGCTGCCCCGGGGCGCCCGTGTTCCCGTGCCTGCCCGCCGCACCGGCAGCGGCTGTGACCCACAGGCGGTGTCGCCGTGCTTCCGCAGCCCCGCGCAGCCACAGCAAACCCGGTGCCGGCGACCGGAGGAGCGATGGCAGAGCTGATGAGTTGTAGCGATTGCAAGGTGACATAAGTGCTGCCACAGGTCCCGGTGAGCCTGGCCCCGGGAAAGGCGCACAAAGGCAAAGCGGTTCTGTAGCCCCTGCGTGGGGAGCGGAGTCCTGCGAGATGATCCAGCCTCGCTGATCCATCCCCAGAATGCCATGAACGATCGTGTTACCAGGGAATATGCAAGTGATTAACCTGAGATACAAAAATTAAAAAGAAGCAAAGGACATTTGAAATTGCTTCATCCATTAAGAAGCGACTGCATTGAGGGGAAGGAAATATTTTTTTTCCTTGTTCCTCTCTTCCCACACTGAAGTATGAGTTAAACATACGAATACGTTCTGTAGCCAGTTATCAATGATTTATGCCAAGTGCTGTACTCCCATCGTAGGGAAGAAGCGTGGGTGCGTGTGAATTCTAGTAGCTCGGCAGTGAAGCCTGGTGGCTACGGGTCAGCAGGACACCAGCACTGTGTGTGTCACTGCTTGGTCTCCCATACAAGCACAGAAAACCTGAGCAATTTTTGTCGTGTTCAATCCCTAGTTCATGCCTGTTGAATCAAGGATCTCTAGCCAGTGGAGAAAGGCAGGTGTGGAGGAAAGGTCCTAAGACTTTTCAGTCAGGAGAAATATCAAGAAAACCACATTGTTAGGTAGCGAAAAAGCTTTGTCCTCTCTGGTGGAAAAGCTGGACTTTATGTTCATTTGTTGTTAAATTTCAGGAAATCCACAGAGAAGATGCACCATGAGTCTTCAAGAAAATATTCGACTGTGAAATCAACTGAGATGCAAATCTTCAAGAAAACTATCTTAATTTACTACTTATAGAACTGCCTTTTCTCTTCTTTTTCTTTCTTTTCATTAAGAGGCGATTATTGACACTTTTCTATCTAGAATGGTCTGTTTAGATTTCTCTTGCAGTGAATATGACTTTCAGGTAGCATTTGTATTTTTAGCCCCCATTTACTGTTCATTGTACTGATACTTAGCATTTATATACCTGAGTTCTACGGGCCAGTTTACTCACTAAGCATTTGAAAGTCTGTTCTTCTCAAATAGGGAATTCCTGTTGCAAACATCCTTTAATTTATTCTCCTGATCTATTCACTCTATGTGAGTTCTCTTGTGATCAGTTTACTCAGTTATTTCCTGTAGGCAGGTCTCTCCCACTATTCTTGCTGTTTGTTGTGGTTACTCAATATTGCCAAGAGACTTGTTACTTCCCTTACAAGAGAACACATGTACTTAAACACTTTCAGGGGCATTTGTTTTCCAGCCTACATTGTGGAAGCCAAAATGTAACTTCCAAATAACTTGACAGATGCTTTTTCAATATTCAAATCTGGTTTGGGTTGCAGTAGACTCCCACCAGACAAGATACACTGGCTTTACCCAATGTTACCTTGTCCTAAAGCAACCCTGTTACGTTCATGTTATGCCCTCTTATTCTTTTATTCAGAAAATGTTATTTTTATTCTTTTATTCTATTCAGTCTGTAACATTAAAGGGTCCCATCATGTTGGTTTGGTGTTTTTTTTTTTTAAACAGCTCATGTTCTTCCTGCTTCTAAACACTATTATACCACATTTCAGTTATCCCTCAATTAACCAGTGTCACATCTTGGATCAGCAGCTTTAATTTCTTCATCTGGTAAGGCTGTAGTAACCTTAAACCTTTTGGTGGCTCCAGAAAGGAGTAAAAATTATTTCCTACCATTCTTTGCATATATTCAGATTTTCTTTATGTGATGCTCCTGAATGTTCTCTGTCTTCTGAAGCTATGGAAACTGGCTACAGCAAATGACAGGATGTTAGCAGGGAGGCTGAATTCTCTAGTTACTAAGAAACACTGCAAGCATCTGATCTCTATCTCCTGTGCAGGTTTAAACCAACTGCCAGAGTTGAGTCAGGAAGGAATTTCTCTTCTGGTTTGGACTGACTGTTCTGCACTTGTGGGAACATCAAAATATTCTAGATTACCAAACTCTTTCCTGTAACAATGATCTTTACTCCTCTGACACACCGTAAATTGGATTAGACACTGGGATGCTGTGGGAAACGCAGGAGCAAAGGCTTCCACAGAGGAGGATGGATTTGATTTACAGCCCTGGAAGAAGCTAGATTTAGCCTAATTGACAGAGATTTATGGACCTTGATAAGGAGGATTGCAAGCCTGAGTTTCTGCAGTTATAAGTGAGAATATATACCGAGTGTTATAGTTAAAAAAGTTTTAAGTATAGTAATGTAATTTTTATAGTAATAAGTTAAGGTTTTAGATGTAATAGTAGAAAAATGTAGGTGTACGTGACAAGATATATGATTGGTTAAAAGACCACTGCACTGCAGAGGGGATTACTAGAGGTGATAGGTCAAGAAAGTAAAACAAAGTTTCGTTTTAAGTGTCTATTGGACTAGAAGGCTATAAAGAATCTGGTAACTCTAAATCTTGTGACTATTTCTGATCATGGCGGCTAGCAGCTGAATCTCACGCCTCAGAGACTGTTGCCTTGTTTGTTATTTTAAATAATAAACCGTGGTGATCATAAACGGTCCCCTCTCTTATTAAGAACGCCGACGGCTGAACAGCGGGGGTGGCGGAGCCGGGAGAAAAAGAAAAAGGACAGTATAAGTGGTACCAGCCCCCGCACCAACAGGATGCCATTGTGTGCATGGAGTAAATATTTTCCTCTGAACCAAGTGTTTGGTACACAGGTTCCCTGGCACTGTAGAAGCAGTTGATCATTCAGGTGGTCCTCTCCTGTCCTATTTATCTTCTATTTATCAGGCTCTTTGATAGCCAAGTTGGTAATAGCCAAGTTTTTTGTCTTACCAGTTATACTCGACAATGAAAATTTCCTGATGTGTTTTCTCACTGCCAATACTTTCTTCTGCTCATCCTCCAGCCCTCCTAACACATCTTTAGCAATTGCCTTATACGTATTCCAGATTCTTCCTCCTTTTACTAAAACAAGGCAGAGTAAAAGGAATAAAACATTTCAGTAAATGAGCACATTTACTTTGATTCCTACCCCCAGTTCATGCTAAATACATATATTTTCATGAAGTCCTTGCAAAAGGCATTCTGATGGCAGGTATATGTTACCCAAATTCATCAGCCTGCTGTTCCTTTCACTTGTTCTGTGCCAGAAAGACTTTTATCAAATGTTACCGTAAGTGCCCATTCCTTTCTTCTTTCTTCTCCAGTCTCCTTCCATTTGGATTAATTCAAGTGAAGTTTTTTGCACTGGAATCATTCTAGTTAGCTATTGACTCAAAAGTCTTTCAAAACTAGAATTATTCTGAAAAGCAAGTTACAGAGATCTAATCCTACAACTGTTTCTCAGTCCTCACTTGATTAAACATGGGCTTCAAGTGTTCATGACAATACTTGATCATTAGCTTAAAGAAATGTGGATTGGATTGAGAGAACAAAACTAAGGATATTATTTTTGAAATGTACGTATTATACACTAACTGTAAAATCTCTCCATTGTTGGCTACTTTCTTCCTGGCTGGAGGTGGAGAAAATTAACTTCAATTGTGATCGCCTGAAAAGGGCTAAGTTTTCCAAGTGTCAGTATGCTGTTATTTCAGGGATGTTTAATAGGTGAACCTGCAACAAGCAAAGAGCCAGCATGAGAGGTAGGTCTGATGTGTTCTCAAAGTTTCCTGCAGTATCTGTAGAGGTGTGGTGCCAGCAAGGAAGTTACTAGGATGTCAGAGCGTTTCCCAAGGACAGGAAATTATCTTCACTGCATGCTGTTCAGCATACAGACAGCCAAGTTCAACTATTATAGAATTGTTAAGGTTAGAAGAGACCTCTAAGGTCATCGAGTCCAACCATTAACAGAGCACTGCCAAATCCACCACCAAACCATGTCTCTAAGCACCCACATCCACACTTTTTTCAACACTTCCAGGTACAGTGATTCCACCACTTCCCTAAGCAGCCTGCTGCAATGCTTGACCACCCTTTCAGTGAAGAAATTTTTCCCAATATCCAACCTTCCCATGGCACAAATTGAGGCCATTTCCTCTCATCCTGTCACCTGTTACCTGGGAGAAGAGACTGACACCCACTTGGCTACATCCTCCTCTCTGGTAGTTGTAGGGAGTGATAAGGTCTCCCCTGAGCCTTCTTTTCTCCAGACTAAACAACCCCAGTTCCCTCAGCTGCTCATCAGGCTTGTGCTCTAGACCCTTCTACAGCTCCATTGCCCTTCTCTGGACACGCTCCAGCACCTCAATGTCTTGTATTGTAATGAGGGACCCAGAACTAAACACAGGACTCAAGGTGCTACCTCACCAGTGCCAAGTACAGGGGGAGGATCACTTCCCCAGTCCTGCTGGCCACACTATTTCTGATACAGGCAAGGATGCTGGTGGCCTTTGTGGCCACCTCTGCAGCCAAACCAGTGTAAGGGACTACAGGATAAAGCTCTATTAAGGTTTGGAAATTTTCTTAATTATACCAAGCATATAAATTTTCAGTCTTCTCCTGTACTACACCTCTGGCATTTTGGCCAGGAAGTGTGCTTTAGCATGTTGGCTCCTGGTGACCCTCTCCTCACCACACAGCAGGGGTCATAACAGCAAATTATATTGCTAAAAATGAAGGAGTAATGGAGGAGCTATGAGAATGCAGAGTTATGGTTTTGAAATACTTTCCCCCTGCATTTCTCCATGTGGCTTAACCATTTCTTTTCCCTCCCTCCTCTGACCACTTCCTTCCCTGCAGCAAATTCTGCAGGTCTCTGGAAGACTCTCTATCTGTAACCATTGTTCTTGTTCCTCCACAATGACTGTGATCCCAGCCCACATGAATACCTTTGCCCATTAGACACTTTCCTTCTTGTCCCTGATACGTAACAAAAGTGATAAGGCCTTGAGGTGCATCAGACCCAAACAAACAGGAGGGAGAGACCCGTACTGACCCAACCCTGCCCTGCCCTCCACCACTCTAAATGTAAGCAAAATGACCAGGCTGCCAGCTAACCAAGTACAGAAAGGGCAGTCTGAGCAGGACACTTAAACAAACTTCATTCACTGTGCAGTTGAATAAGAGCCCAGCAATTCTGAATTAAAATCTAGACTGCTGTTCCAGAGAAAGCCACCAACTTGTGCAGATCCAATGTCTTTTCTCCAGTATGCAGATTCTGATTTGACTAAACAGGTGTGAGGGAGCTTCGCAGAGGAATACCTGTCCCACTCCAGGTGCAGCAGTAAGAAACTTTTAAAATCTCTTGTGGTTTCATTCTCAGCCAGAGTTGCATCATCAGCATTTAATTTAGAATGCTGAAATTACTTTTTCCAATGGTCCTGATGCAGAGCTAGGCACATTCTTGGTACTGCCATCCTCTGTTTCCCATATGGTTCTCCCAGCTGCAGTAATCAGACCTTGGTAATCAGACCAAGGCAGAGGAAGGATGAATAAAAACAGACTCTTCAAAATAGCTTTTTCTTAGAAAATCAAGGTTAAGAACTCAGTTTGACGTTATCCACAGTCCCATGAGCAGAATTCCAAAAAAAGAAGAAAGCAGGAGGGTTGGAATCAGAAGGACCCTTATCCTGGCTCGCAGTCCTGGCATTGATGGCTTGACTAGACAGGTTAGAATCGAGGAGCTCCATAATCATCTGGCATCCTCTCAATATTGTATCTGAGAAAGAAGGAAAACTTATGAAGACAACATATTCCACATTGCTCCCCTCCCCACTGCGGTGGTGCATTTACCCCCTCCTCCTCCTCAGAGCCACGCTACCATCTCAGGGATTACTGCTAGGCCTTGGCCTTTGTGTAAGGAGTTGTGTGGTGAAGCATCCCTTGACCATACCAGGAAATCTTGTATGACTGAAGTGAGAACAGCACTGACTGTACTGGGAACTCCTGTTGCCTGGCTATAGTGAAGGATGAGATTGTCAGTCATCCCCTGACAATCCTATGTAAGTCATGGCCTGAGTGGAATGGTACCATTGTTACCAGAGCTTTGGAAACTCTAGTAGTTACCAGTCGGGATTATGGCCAAGATGTAAAATTTATGTATGACTAAAAGCAATCATCTTGTGACCCTATAAGCAGTGGTCTTAAGTGAGGCCCTTAGAGCTTTCCTGGACTGCCATGGGCTGCACAAGCACCTCTCTGAGCAGAATGCCTCTCAGTCTCAGGGCTGAGATACTTTAAGGACCGTTGCTCAAGCCTTGCCTGTTGAGAAATTCAATGTTATTTCACTGAACCTGAGGGGAATTTTTAACTGGTACCTTCATACATTTACATATATATGTCTTTGTTTCAGTGTGCATGCATGTGAATTGGCTGAAATACTTTTTACTGAGTATACTATTAATATTGCTTTTTGAAGCTATAATTAAGCCACTGTTGTAATTGTAGAAAACCCTACTGAATCACTTTCTAAATGTTAACTCAGTCAATGATTAAGTGCTTCTAAAATCTAATTAAGACCGAGACTGTTGACCAAGTCTGGGACTAAGACTGGATGCAGCTGCACCTGGACTCCATCAGGAGTTTGGAAGGCAAGGAGATCCTTACTGAACCTTGTGACTCAATGGGAGGGTCTTCCTTTGCACTCCTGGTCTCCGTGCAAATCATTCTGAAGTGATTCTAAGTCGATTTTCCTTTGTATGTTTCACCCATGTAGTAACAGAATGAACCTTGCCATTGAACTCTGTTAAGTCACACAAACTTATATTAAAAGCTGCTTTTGCTAGTGTACCTTTGACAGTGATTCTTCAAGTGGACTAAAGTACTCATTTGTGACACCCATGCAGCAACAGGCTTACAGGCAGACTGAATAGCAAGAAGCTTTGTTGCATTTCTATCTGCAGCTCTGATCCCCAGGAAGAAAAATATTACTTCTGATAGTAAAAAGTCTTCATAAGGTTGCTGTTATTCTTCACCTTAAACTCAGCAATCAGGCATCTCAAAAACTCACCATCTCCAGAGAAGGAAAAAAACCTGTGTTTTTGTAAGATCTGACTTAGGATTTAAGAGCAGATCACCACAGAGAATAAAACTTTAAGCATTCAAACTGTAATTCACTGAATCATTTAGATTGGAAAAGATCTTCAAGACCAATGAGTCCAGCCTTTGACTGAATACCACCTTGTGAATTAGACCATGGCAATAAGTGCCATGTACAGTTATTTCTTGAACAGCTCCAGGGATGGTGACTCCATCACCACCCTTGGTAGCCTGTTCCAGAAGTTCATGACCACAGTAAATAAGGGGAAAAGGTGTTTTGAAAGAAAAGTCTTTTGAGCCACATTCTAGGTATAGATCAGTTAAAACTTTACATATTTATAGCAATTGAGCTCCTCATTTCCAACATGCTGCGCTAGTATCCTTCTGAGTTGGTTTGGTTTTTAGCTAAGAAGCAAATTCAATCTCTTAGCTGAGGGTACACAAAGCTACCAAATAGAATATGGAACAAGAATGGTTCTTTTCCTCAAGAACCTGTAGAATGCGTTTGCCTGGTAGTCCTGCTGCTGCTGGTAAGTAAAACTGATCTGTGGAAACACTGGCCTTAAGGAAACTACTTCTCCAGGTAAAGACAAGTGAACATGTAGACTGCAATAAAAGCGGGTCTCTGACCAGTCTCTTCCTAGCAGTAGATGTACTTCAACTTCTGTGTACACATCAGGCCCTTTACTGCAGCCTGCACTACAGACAACGAGGGAGAGAAGTACATGGTCAGACAAGGATTGCACTGGGCAGGGTTCCTTCCTGTCAGGGGGCCCTTACCTGTGCCTGGAAATATACATTATAGGCACTCCAGGGATTTTTCGTATTCTCCGCTTGAGCTCTTTATCCACTGTGGCCACAATGTAACATTTGTGCTGCAAAAGAAGAAGGCAAGTCAGATTCAACACCAGTGAACCCACAGAAAGGAGTCATGGCTGACCAAATGTTCCTATTCAGTGGGCTCACTGAACACAAGAAGGCTAAGAGTCCTTAGCAAGGCATTACCAGGACTTGTACAGAATTCCACAGCAGACTAATAACATCCTTCTACCCATCAAAATGGACTCAAGAAATCTCTGAAAGTCTCTCCAGCCTTTCAAGCTGACAGCTTGCCCATCCTAAGTGCTTTTTGATGCTGTCCTATACAACAAGAATGCTCAGGCAAGAGAATACCTTGCACCAAATAAAGTTGTGCTAAGGACTGAAACTGCCCCTTGGTGAGATTTTATAGTTACTTTGTGGGAAATATAAGTCAGTCAGTAATTACGAGAGTTCAGGAATTTTTAGTATGTTAGCACAGTATAGAAAATGTCAGAAAGGGAATACCTGCGTGACCCTCTGCACCAAGCAGTCATCGGCGTAGGTTCCTTTGTGCATACATGGCAAGCGTTCAAACCGAGGGTCCTTGGCAATTCTGTGGGGACATAAACAGCAGCATCACAGCAATCAGACCAGAAAGTACAGTAACACAGGATGGAGGAACAAGAATACCCCTTTCTGTGATATACAGAACATTGTTCTCAAAACAAGGGCTGAAGTGATGGAGTAAATGGTAGACTGAAATGGTCTGCAAAAGTTCAACTGAAATGACCTGCAAAAAAAAGAATGCAATTTGTCTAGTTATTATAGCTTAAGTATTTCTTAGTACTGGTTTGTTGGATTCAAAATCTGTACAATGTTAGGCCATTGCCAAACAAAATAATCTGAAATAAGTTATCTGTGGGAAAAACTAGAACTTCTGGCGTGTGATCATTTGTACCATGCATAAAGGGACACTTCACCTCCTCTCTGAAGGGCAACATCAAAGCTGTTTAGGATATGCACTCATACACTTTACAACACAGCAGGCCAAAACAAAAAAGTAAAGAACAGTACATCTGAGTGGAGAGCACAAACTACATTGGACTAGTTTTGTAGAGATCACACAATAACCTGGCTCTAGATTATCAGTACTTGGCACCTACTCATACAGGAATAACATGAAGTATGAGTGAAAAGTTCTGTAAGACTTGGGTCACTTCTTTATTCATTTTCAGAAATTCTATAATTTAAAAAGTATTATTTTTTTGAAAAACAGGAAAAAGCATTACTTCGAAAGTCTTAAGAGGTTAAAAGTTTTACAGATTAATATAGTGCACTCATACCTAGCATTTAATTTCTAAAACTTGAGCCATTGTACTGATCTCATAGAGCCAGAGAAATAAAACCAAGCTCAGGACCCTGCAACAACCTAACCACCCTCTAGTGCAGGAGCACCAGTCATAGCAAGTGTTTTTCATTTATTTACATTAAAGCATTAAGTTCTAGGAATAGAGAAGAACACTCTGCACCTACCTTAATGCCACACGGTACTTCTGTCCTAACTTCTCGATTTCACCCATTACGCAATCTGTGATACATGGAATACCTAAATGCAAAAAAAAAGCCCGTATTGAAACAAAGCTGTGTTTACTCCCACACCCCTACATACTGCCCACATGCCATGGAAACATCATGCAATTCTATAACACATTACTTACAGAGACAACTGATAATGTTGTGAGGTGATGAAATGTAGAGCTACTGAGTTTACCCATGCCATGGTAATTTTAGATTTTTTAAGTTAATAGTACTCTGAGATTAGCATTTTAAAACTATTACTTGACTGAAACCAGAGACATTGTCAGGGTTACCATAGCTCCATGATTATAGCACATACTCTTTTTGCAAGATTTGTTATTCTCAGCCAGTGGCATACGGCTGACAAAGCACATTACGAGCACACTGTGGCACGGTGTGGTCAGAAGAAGCTGAGTGGTGAGACACTCACACTTGGCATAGAGACAGTCCATCATCGACAGCACTAGGTCCAGTTTGGCCTTGATGGAGAAGTTGATGAAGTTAGTGTCAACCAGGATGTGGTAAGGGGGGCCCAGCTGTGTATTATACTGGAAGAACAAGCAAGAGGGATGCTGGGGGCTGCCAGGAAAACAAAGAATTCAAATCAGTTAATCGCATTTAACATCAGGTCCAACCCTACAACTTGCACAGAATGAAAGAGGGATAATGAGCAGAAAGACCCATCAGGCCTCCTTCCCAAGCACAATCCTTTAGATGGGGCACCACTTCCTGCTCTGACCGTATTGCTCAGAAACACCCCCAGTTCCAGCCTGCAGCGTGGCCGGCCCTTCTTCCTTCCTTCCCTTCCTTCCCCCCTTCTTCTCTCCCTCGGCAGCACTTACACCTCCCGCTCTTTGATGGCACTCGGGTCCTCCTTCTTCTTCACGGGGGCTTTTGCGCGGTCCTTCTCTTTACTGCAGAGAAAGACAGACACTACTGGGGTACAGCGACAAAGAAGGGCTGCCAGCGGCGGAGAGACCCGGGCCGGGAGCTCCTCCCGCCTCTCCCGAGCGGGACACGAGGCCGCTCCAGGGCCCCGCGTGGGAGCGGGCCCAGCCGCAGACACACTCACATGCGCTCATCCCGGAGGCTGATCATGCGCTTCATGACCGCGTACTTCCGCGCCTTCTTCTGCTTCCCCTGCAAGGACACGGACACACAGCCGCGATGAGCTAAGGAGAGCCCCGGTGCCAGCCAGCCAGCCGCCCCCCGGCCCGCTCCCGGCTCACCATGCTGATCCTGCTGAGCCCGCCGCCGCCGCCGCCGCTGCCGCTGCCGGTGTCCCTGGTGCGTCACTGGGCCCCGCCCCGGGTGCGCGTCACCTCCGGCTGCCAGCGCCGGGCAGCGCCAGCGGGCTTGCGGCCGCCGTCGGAGACCACGGTAACAGCGGTACCGGTGTTTCCCTCCCCGCCGCCTCGGGCCCCGGCGCGGGTAACGGGCTCCCAGGGCGAGGGAGCTGCAGCCGCAGCACGGCCGCCCCGCCGTGACGGCTGTCCCCCGGGGTGACGGCTCCGCTGCCGGCCCGGAGCACCCGCGGTGGGCCTGGTACCACTGCGGTGGGGATCGCTTCGGGAAGGCCGCGGCGGGGGCGGGCGGGGCCGGGGCTCCCGGCGAGCGGGAGGGGCCGGCTCTGCCTGCCCGGCGGCGGCCTCCGGCTTTTCAGTTCGGCTTAGCCTCGCCGTCTGCGCGGCGCTGCGGGGGTGCCGGGGGCATGTCGGGTAGGTGGGGGCAAGCAGGCGCCTGTGGAAAGGCCATGGGGATTGGTGGCCCCGCCGAGCCCACCGCGGGTGCGGGCTGGAAGGGGAACAGCAGCACACCAGTCGCCCTCCTTCCCCTTCTACTCTGTTTAGCGGAGCCAGGATGTTACGGAGGTCTTCAGCCCACTCACTTGAGCTTGCTGGACCGTTTTGGTTTAAGAGTTAATGTAGTGCTGGTTTTGCCACGCTCTAGCTCATGAGCTTCTTAATGAAAAGCAGTGGGTTGTCATTACCGTTAGATCTTACCTATATTTGTGACCAGAAATCTTAGCGAATGAGCATAATTTTAGCTGTACTTTCTGCAGCCATAATGGTGTAGTCTGACCCAAAATGTCTTTTCTGCACATGAAAGGAAATGTTCTCCAAGTTCTCGGACTGGTCCGGGGCACTTGGTTTCTCGTGCCCTGTGCAGGGAAGGGAGAGAGAAAGGCCTTTCTCATGAAAGCTTCCGGGATTAGTGAGATCTTGTAGCTGTTGGTATCTTCCAAATACAACCGGTTTTATCTGGTGTGCTGGTCAGAAAAAGCAGCCAATGACGAACCACTCAGGAGTTTTTTCCTGAAGTGGTGACCTCTGTAGAACTGTGACTGATGCTCTGTCAATGAGGAAGAAAATTACACTGAAAGAAAAACTGTGTTTATTAGCAAAACCACAGCTGAGGTTTCCACCTGAGTGATCATACCTAGCTTAACTGTTGGTTGAGGAAACGCAGTTGGTGGAGCTCACATGATGCTGCTTAAGTTTCCCTCAGTGGTTTGGGAAGCGAAATAACTGAGGAAGAGAGGGGTGATCTGCTTTTCCCCCTGATGTGCAGCAGGGCACGGGGCTGAATTTTGTCCTGGCTCAGGACGCAGAGCTGGTGTCAAGATGAGACTTGCCATCTGGCTGGCTTGCTGTGTTTGAGGAGGACAGGAGGAGCTGACAGTGCTGGTGGTGGTTCATTTGCAATGAAAAGTCCTTAGACTTAAGCAGTTGACAGAAGTCTCTTTTTTTTGTTGTTTGTTTTCTTGTTGTCACTGTTTTATATGGCTTGTATGTAAATGCATATGACAAATTCCATTCCCTAATAAGAGAATGACTGCTTTGTGTAGACACTGCCCATTGATGCAGCTTTTGTCCTTGATAGCTGATATTGGATCCTGCTTAGTGCTTTTTGCGCTGACTTTTCAGTTTTCTGTGAATGTATTTTAAAGTTAGGTTCTCATAGGCATTCCTGTTTGTTCGTTTGTGCATGCTTTACTTAGTGTGAGATAATACTGTCTCTTTCCCTAGAGAATAGTCATCTGTGCATGGCATGAGACAGATGTGCCATTGGCGGTAGACATTTGTGCACATGGATTGAGAGAGATTCTGCATGGAGATATAAAAGGTTCTCCTCTTTTGATTGGATGGGGTAGTATTAACCTTCCAAAAGGCTTTAAAACAAAATTAAAGGTTTGTTGTTAAGAGGAGAATGTCAGTTTATCAGTGCACCAAATAAAATTAAGAGGCACAGCAGATTTCCTAGGAGCTCAGTACATCCGTTCTGTATAGCATGCCCCTAGCTGGGTTTGTAGCTGTAGCTACGTGAACGTGTGTTACTGTGTTACAGTTCCTTTTGTATCTGGGGTTACACTTGTGCTTCCTTCTGGAGCTCTGCACCGTGTTCCTCTGGCTTCAACAGCATCAGTAACACAAACTAAACGTATTCCCATTACAACTTGCTTTCCTTGCTGACTTGAGAGAAGCAATGGCACTAATGCAGTTCATTTTATGATTCCATGCTGTCTACCCTGATTATGCCAATACGACTCCTTGAGTCAAACCAAGGTGAAACTTCCCAAATCCCCATTTTCCCTGCAGATGGCAGGAGACCATCGCTTGCTCTGTCCTTGGACCAAGATTACTAAGACCTGTTGGATAATTCAGCACTTTTTTTTCCAGCCTAGCTATGATGGCACCTTATATTGCTGCTTTTCAGAATTTGTTTCCCAGATTGTTACCCAGCAGTTCTTAGCACAGATACGATTTTAATTCACATCTGCATTCTGTTGAGTGGCAATGTATCTTGGATACCACCTACTTGCAGCTAGGTTCTTCACCTCAATGTATTCCAGCTGCAAGAGCACTCTTAAAGCTGCTGGCAGTGAGTAAGCTAGAAGGAAGATGATTGTATAACAGCCACTTCATCTCTGGTGACCACCCGAGTTGGTATCTTGTTTACCACATCATGTAGGGATAATAAAATGAAAAGTTACTGTGCTGATTAACTAATATACTTGAGATAACTGATTCCCTTTGTCCAGCGAGTTCAGAAATTCTGCAAACCAGATCAAGATATTCAGGTTCCAATTGACTTAAAAACCCCTGTAGTTTAAATGATAGATCTTTCTCTTTTTATGCTTGAGAGGGAGGCTGGGTGACCTGTGGTGTGCCTTACAGAAGGGAAGGAGTTGTGAAGCAGAAATAGCTTGAGTAGATGAACCCACAGAGACATCTTTGTGGGTTTTTTTGTGACATGAAGAGGTTCTGGAAGATGCTGGAGGGAGATCTTGTGGATTCCTAAATATCGATAAGTTTCTGTGAAATTCCCCAGCTGTGTGGGAAGTAGCCACACACCTTCCACATCCAGGCCAAGCTGGAGCAGAGTTTCAACCAGTCATTTGTAGCACATCTTGGATATGTACTATGAAATAACTAAAATACCAAGGAAATTGCTAGATCTGTGGTCCTTAACACACAGAGATTTATGAGTTTAGAAACCTGACACTTTAGCCAGGAGGAGAATGAGAATTTATGCCCTGAGGACTGCAACACTGTTGCAATGAGGAAAAGTAGAGGAAGGAGGAAAACAGATGAGTGGGTGGGACTTTCCTTGGGATGTGGGTGAGGGAAAGACAGTGAAAGTCTGGCTGTTTTCTGCAGTGCAACCAAAAAGCTCCGCACAGGCTTACCGGTTGATTTTCATGTGCATTAGAAAGGTTACTAAAAGTGTGTAAAGGCAGCCAGGTCTGTCTGATTATTGGCATGGAGGGAAATAAGAGCCATCTGAAGAGGAAGGCAGAGGAGGGGGAACTAAGGACAAAGTGACAGCTGAGGTGGTGGCATGGCAGGCGGGAGGAGCACATCACATCCCCAGAAGAGGTGACTATCTTAACAGACAGCTGCCTTGGTGAGCCTGGCTCTGTTCTTTTCATTCTCACTCCTTTATGTAATCTGTCCTCTGAATGAGTAGATACGGATTGTGTAGGCTCTGTGGTGTTTCTTCTGGCATGTGTCCTGGTTTTTGTGGGCTGCATCAATCCTTGCTGTTAAATTTTAATTTTTTTTATCTCAATCCTGACAGTAAACTGTAGTTTAGTGGATAGTGCTGCTGAAGCTGAAATCCCTTATGAATATTTCAGTTTCCTGAATACCTAAAACAACCGTACCAAACCCAAAACCTAGTTTGCTTTGTGGTCCAAGACTTCTGAAAATTTTTTTTTTCTTTTTTTTTTTGAGGCTTGACTATAAATAGCCCTTTAAATCTGGGCAAAATCGGTTTGAGAACAGTATATAGCATTTTGTTGGGTATGAGGACTTGAAGAGCTACCTGATCATAGAGTGGTTTGGCTTGGAAGGGACCTTAAATATCATCTAATTCCGACTCCCCTGATATGGGCAGGGATGCCTTCCACTAGACAAAGCCCCATGCAACTTGGTTGTGAACACTTCCAAGGATGGGGCAGCCACAACTTCTCTGGGCAACCTGATCTGGTTCCTTACTACTCATATTTCTTCCTTATATCTAATCTAAACCTACCCTCTTTTAGTATGAAGTCCTTCTCTTTGTGCTATCACTACATGCCCTTGTAAAAAATCCCCCTGATCTTCTAGTACAGTGGGCAGTTCTTCATTCTCTCAGTCCCTGCCTTTGTCTTCTGTGATTTGGTTGGTGTGGCTGGAGCACTCGCTGGTGAAGACTGAGGGGGAAAAAGTTGAGTACCTCAGCCTTCTCTTTGTCCCAGGTAACCAGGTCTCCTGTTTCCTTCTGGAGAGAGTACATGTTTTCCCTCGTCTTTCTTTATTACCAATGCACCTATATAAAGTTTTCATGGCGCCCTTGATATCCCTGGCAAGGTTTAGTTCTATCAGGGCTTTAGCTGTTCTAACCTGATCCTGGCTGCTGAGACAATCTCTCTGTATTCCTCCTAGGCTATCAGTTCGTGCTTCCATCCTTAATACTCCTTTACAAATAGCATGCAGGTTCTTAGCTGCTCTATGGAGGCAAGGATGTGTTTTGTTCCATCTTGAACGTGCTACTTTCAGGGGTTGTATAATGAAATGAGATTGTGACAGATAGAGGTTGAGGATATGATGAAGCCTTGCACCTCATCAACAGTGATACTTTTATAGCACCTCTCCTGGATTTGATGTCTAGTGATGCTCTTGCATCTTGCACCTCTCACGTGTTTCTGCTTGCTAGATTTATCCACAATAGAGAGATCTAATGTTTCTCTCTCCTTTTTTTACTTTTCCAGGAAAGCTAGCAAACTGCAGGCTAAAGGAAACAGCACTGCAGGACAACCCTTTTTCCACAAAGAGGAAGAAACTGCTGTGCTCAAGTCCTTGTCTTTCAGCAATGATTCTGTGATGCAAGTTCCACGAATTACTCTTTCTGTGATGATCTTCTCTATGGCCTCTTCTTGCTGATGTTTGTCCCAGATTTGGGCACAAAGTGGAAGGATGCTGAAGAATGGGTACCCTCTTTTTGGCTTTTAGAACATGGGCACTTGTGTAAAGGTATGTGATTGCTCTTTGGTTGGAGGGCTGGACTATGTGCCAAGGCGAGCAAAGGGGATTTGTTGGGCTGGAAAGTCATGGCTATTGTTGGGGGGAAATACCTCGTTTAAGCTTTCTGCATGCTGATGTCCATTACTACTGCTGTTGAGATGACTGATAAATAACTCCCCTTTTGTGTTTGTTAAAAAAAAAAGAGGCAGCTTGAATGCACAATGTAGCTTCTCACTAACTGAATGGTGACATGGTGAGCTATATTGTATGCATTACTGTATGCCAAATCCTTTGTCTAATTGTCACACGTGTTTCTTGCTGCTGCTTTTGTTCCATCTGTCAGCTATGTCTTATCAACCAAACAGCATGTTGTTTTTCTGGGTGTGGTATTTTTACTACATGTTTGTTTAGCAGTCCCCTCAGTGAAAACTTGAGTCTAGACTGGTGTCTCTGAGAATTGCTGTAAACTTAATGGTGTACAGGCAGAAGGTTTTAGCTTTTGTGTTGATCAGTAAGAGTTTCAGCAGAGATGCTCCATTCCGCAGAAATGAGTAGGAAAATACAAATGGGCTCTTTTCCAGTTGCATTCGTACGTTCTGTAGTAGATTTACAGGGCAAAAATAGATTGAATCTGCCCTAGAAAGATTTTGTTTGTTCTGAACAAATGGGGATGGTCTTGTCTGCAACTCTTATTCCATAGCTTTTTCTTCTAAGGTTGCTGGTTAAGGGTCAGCTTCTGTCCATTTTGGTGGTGGCTCTGTAATGTGCTTTCATATCAGAGTAGTAGTTAACTTCGTGACTTGCAAGTAGGTGTGGCAGTTTGGATGAGTGGCTTTGGCCACTGTTGTTGAAGTTGGTGATCCTGCAAAAAGTATCTCCTTCCTTGCAGTATCCAGAGCCTGCTCTCACTGTTTTCAAAGGGATTGTTGTCCTTCTTATAGATCCCTGAATCTGAATGGGAATCTGTGACAAAAGGAGAACTGTTAATTGTAGCATGTTGTGCTGTTCACATATTTCAATCTTATGGAATAATGCTTTAGGAATGTCCTTGGAGAAGAAGACAAATGATCAATAGGCATTTTTTCTGAGGAATCATAGATTAAATTTAGGCCAGTGTGTGTGAGGAAGAGTCACTGGACTGGACTTGGCCTATTCTGTGTTCTAGATGCAGCTGTGATCCTCGGCTGTGTGTCTCACCGAAGGGACCTGATGTTTTACATTATTGGTAAGTGAAGGAAAGGCTGCCACTGTATTTGTTGACCTCTCCATAGGCTTTAGAAGGGTTTCTTGAAAGCCTTTGATTTAATTTTAGTTCAGAGTTTACCTAACAAACATGAAGTTACTATCACTCCACACTGTGCCCTCCACCTGGCAGACTTGCCTCTCGACCATTCTTCTTGTTCCTAAAGTCCTTTCATTGACCAAATTCCTAAGCCATCCCCTTACATTTTCTTTTGAGAACTAGTGGAAGGTTGTTGCCTCTGTGATGCTTCTTAATCCAGCCTTAATGTGATGTGCAGGAGCTGTGTGGTTATCTGACTATTTCCCTTAAAGGAATCTCTGTAGTTCTAACTTGCAACTTGAAGGGAATTCCATGTCTCTGTTGGGATGTCTGCAAGCCTTACCTGAGACTCTCTACCACCTTTAACTATTTCCTTTGTTTGCAGTCATTTGCGGAGTTTTAAGAGACTTGATATTTTCTAACCTTACTTGTATCATAACACAAACCATAAATGTTCACACAATAGCATCTGCCTTAAATACCTAATTTGCATATGAGTAGAATATCATTAACAAAAAGGCATCTTGGGCTGATACAGAGGGGATTTTAGAGCCTAACTCGGCCACCTTGGCTGCTGCAACCACCCTTTGTTCTCTCCTTGCTGCAGGTGGGATCACAGTATCTGTTGTAGCTTTCTTCTTCACCATTAAGTTCCTCTTTGAGCTTGCCGCACGTATAGTCAGCTTCCTTCAGCATGAGGACCGGGAACGCCGAGGGGAGCGAACTATTTATGACTACGTGCGAGGCAACTACCTGGATCCCCGGTCCTGCAAAATCTCCTGGGATTGGAAGGACCCCTATGAGGTGGGCCATAGCATGGCCTTCCGAGTGCATGTAAGGCAATATTTTTGTTTCCACCCAGCTTTGCGGGCAGGAACAGGGGTCTGAGTTAGGGATGGGCTCTTCAAATGTTTTTTTGGTTGGGGCTAAGCCAGGTGTAACTGAGGGGTAGGGAAGCTATCTGTGTATGCCTTCTGCTCTGTTAATGTGTTGCAAAACTCTGAAAGGGCTTATTTGAGGTTTGCCCTTCTTAAAATTGAATCTCCTCTCTTCAGAATCCTCTGAAGAGCCAGATGAGATCAGGCTTGTCCTGACTACTTCTTCCTTTACTGGGAAGTGAGTAGGCTGAGCCTTGCCTTCAACAAACTTGCTGCTTTTTTGGTGCTATCTTTTGGTTGTGCAGCTGAAGTTGAGGGTGTGGGAATGGGCATTTTGCCAACCCAAGAGCTGTAAAGCTTCATGGCCACTCCCCATTACTGCAAAATGGACTGTTATTCTGTCAGACCTGGGAAAACCTGCCAAGGACTCTTGTTTCCCTCTAATCCCAAAAGGCCAAGTCTAGGGGAAATAAGATGAATTAACACAGAGAGTTTGGAGCTATGTGTAGTAAGTTTGAGCAGGTTTTGCTGGGCTTATGTGCCCATCTTTCTGTCCCACCTTCCCATCCAAGAGGGTATCAAAATAAGAAGAAATGTTCATCTAGGTTGCCATACCCATCCCTCTTGGGAGGGTGAAGAAAACCCCTCTGCTTGATGGTGAGTGAAGAGTTCTAACTCCAGGGGAGGCAGTGAAAAAAGCTGAGGGGAAAGGGACTTGTTCTGTTCCTACTATTTAAATTTATTTCCTTCACCTTACTGACACTCACGCAGCTCCAGCAATGTGCCCTTCCACTTCATGCTTGTGTCCCATTTGCTTAGCCCTTTATTCATCAACAGTAGCTTTGCATTCACTAGTTTCTCCTGATGTCAGTCAAGATGCAAACTACTTCAGGCCCCACACCTTCCCTTACTTAGAAACAGGGAATAGTAACTTTCTTCTGACGGCAGGCTGATTGCAGATGGCAGGCAGGCTCTGGCCAACAAGCTCTTGGTTCTTGAAGAGCCATGCATATAGAGTTTCAAGGTGTAATTCTTTCCTTGTAAGGAAGTAGTGGTTGAGGTGTGTTACCTTCAGAAATTGTCCAGGAGATCACTTCTGTGATTCAGCTGCCTGTGATTTTATCTAACATGTTGTTTTCATTATGATGCTTCTTAGCAGTAAGGACTGGCTCAGCTCCTTAGGTCAGCATCTTCATCACACTGTTCTCTGTAACAAATTGGTAAGAGTTTTTTCAGAGCTTAGCTGTACAAATGAACAAGATCTGCTTGTTTCTCTGAAAGGGTACAGCTTTACTTTTTTCCTTTTGCTAGTGGGTTCTCATGATTTCTGCTCTAATATTGCACTACAAGTGCAGATGGGAAATGCCTAGAGGCATGTTCTTTTCAGGGCATGCATTTGAACCCCAGCACAAAAGAGAATGGGGCTATTCAATGGCCACTTGTCCCTGTTCGTTTTGGAGAACACGGTCTGTGTGACAGAGCTGTCTATTAATTATTTTTCCTTTGCTGAGCTGAGGTACTTCCCTTCCCTAAGGCAGCTTGGTTTCTCTTCCTCTGTGTGCTGTATATTTTTGCTGACCTGGACTTCTCTGTTTCCCATGCAGTTATTCTATAAAAATGGGCAACCCTTCCCTGCTCACAGGCCTGTGGGGTTGCGAGTTCACATCTGCCATGTGGAGTTAGCAATTGATATTCCTGTAACCCAGGAAGTTCTTCAAGAGCCCAATTCCAATGTGGTGAAAGTGGCTTTCACTGTGCGCAGGGCTGGGAGATACGAGATCACTGTAAAACTCGGTGGCTTGAATGTGGCCTACAGCCCCTACTACAAGGTGTTCCAGCCAGGTAAGGTCTAAGTGGCCCTGTAATGATTCAAAGTAGCTATGGAGGTATTGGAGGCTGTTAGGTAAATGTGTTTCCAGCTAAAATAGGTAGGTGACAGGGAAGGGGTTACCCTTCACCATTTTCCTCCTGCCACTTGTAGATTCCAGCAACAGACCCATGAGTAAGACATACTCGTGACTACCAGTTCATAACAAAACAGAAACTGCCTTACAGAATAAGTTATGACTGCTACTTAAAATCTCTATCCGCTTCTGTCATGTTCTCCATTTTGTAGTAACTTCTTCATAATCCATCTAGTAGTCAGAGAGTGCCTTCTGTGAAAGTATTGAGTTACTTGTATCTGAATTGGAAATACTGTCATAATTCGCTTCTTCTTTTTCTGAATACTCTATTCTTGTAAGCTTCTGGAGCAGTTGATACCTTTGATTACACACTTCTGTAAAAACATTTCCTTTTTATCCATCTAAAATTTGTTTTCTTCTACTTTTGTTTTTTTGACCCCAATTGGCACCTTTTATGTTTCATGTACATGTCATTGAAAGGACCTCTATTCATTGCTTTGTGAATAGATAAAAAGCTTGCTAAAATATCCCTTCAGAAAGAAGAAGGTCAGGTTTAACCCAAATAAAGTTTGTTTGGTAAGCTGCATTTGCAGGTTTTCTTAGGTGTCAGCTAGCTTATATTTTGTATGTATGGTGGGAGCAAGTTCCTGAGCAGAAAGTTTGAATGGTGGAAAAGCATTCTTTAGAGGACTACTAACTGGGTTTCCTTTATTAGTATTAAACCTGTGATCCGAGGCACATGCTGTGCACTACACAATATACTTCAGTGCTCAGATACTTTGCTTTTTTAATGTAGGGGTATAGAGTTTGTTTAAATTTGATCCATTTTCAAGGGTATTGTGTCCCTAGTTGCTTTTCTTTCGCTTTTTATAGCTTCACGTTGGAATTTGTTTGACTCTAAATTATTGTTGTCTGCTTCAGGAATGGTGGTTCCCTCCAAAACCAAAATTGTCTGCCATTTCTCCACTCTGGTGCTGACCTGTGGGCAGCAGCACACTCTGCAGATAGCTCCCAGAGATGAGTATGACAATCCCACCAGCAATTCCGTGTCCCTGATAGATGAGCACAATTACAGCCTCTCCATCCATGAGGTGAGTGCAACTTCACCCCTGGCTGCTTGACTTCAGGTGAGCTGCAGAGCTCCTTTTATTAATTTGTTTTCTGTTTAGCTGGGTCCTCAAGAAGAAGAGAGTTCTGACGTGGTGTTTGAGAAGTCTGTGGTGTCCAATCGGCAGACTTGTGAGGTGTTCTTCCGACTCACCTTGCACTCTAGGGGGTGTTTCCATGCTTGCATCTCCTACCAGAACCAGCCCATAAGCAATGGTGATTTTGACATCATTGTTCTAAGTGGTGAGTCAAGACCTACTCAGTATTCATTCTCCAGGTGTCCTCTTACAATGTGCTTTGCACACTCATGTAGCAGAGCTATTTGTGGCTTCCCTGCAGGCTGGCCATGCTTACTTGCTGAAGGAAAGCCTATTCATTTAAAAATGCTAAGGTAAATTAATTTGCTTCTAACAGGGGAGATCTCTGAGGGCTGATACTCTCTGATCCATCAGCAGACAAAAACAAGTGTTTTTCCCCTATTTCAGGAGGTTTACCTCTGAAATCAGGCAATTTTTATTGCTTGCTAGTAGTTGGTATCTGAGCCAGTCATGTATTGTGTGTTAAGTTGTATGGATGAAGAACACTGCATGTAACCTATGTGAGCTTTTTTTTTTTTACAATGCTATAATTCCTGGTTCCTCCAGGAGTGAGCCAGACTTCAGTGTGGCTATTAAGTGGATATGCCTTCCAGCTGGTGCTCTGAGAGAGAGGTTCTGTATGCCTTTTTTCTTCAACCAGTCACTGACAGACAAACTGCTGTCTTGAAATCTTTTCATCCCACTCCTGGGTTCTCTTTATCAAAGTTTCACTTGACCAGGTTTTCCTTTGGATCCTTTTCTTTAAAGTCATAGTCACTGATTTGGTGGTGGCCTGTGCATTCTTTTTCATTCTTGTCTCCATTAGGATTTACACAACTCTTTTATATCTATTTCCCTCAGAGAATGAAAAGAACATTGTAGAACGCAATGTGTCCACCTCAGGTGTCAGTATTTATTTTGAAGCTTACCTTTACGATGCTCCTAGTTATACGAACACTCAGTGGCAACTTCCACCAGTGCATCTGAGCTCCTCCCAGCGCCGTCCTTCTACTGCAATTGAGGATGAAGATGAAGATTCTCCTTCTGACAGCCAGACCCCTGAGAAAGTGAAGAAGCCTAAAAAAGTGTACTGCTATGTGTCACCTAAGGTAGATACAAAGCACACTTGAGTGCCTGTTGAAAGTATGATGTAACTGAAGAGCTTCCTTGGGCTCTATATCTTAGCTCCAGATTTAGGTGCCTCAGATTTGGTTAAAAAAAGGTTTGCCTATGGCAAACATGGAACTCGTGACTGAGAATAATGTTAAAATGAGCCTTGGAAGTTTTAGGATGGCGTTTTAGAACTTGAAGTTTTAGGACTGTGCTTTTAGATTTTAGGATCTTTCTAGGTCTGATCCAAAGCCTACTGGAAATTTTCTTGCTGATTGTTCAACAGATATTCTGTTTGCCTTTCCTTTGCTTTTGTCAGGTCAGACCTGCAATTCCTATTCTCAGTTTCTGATACCTGTAAATTTCAATTTAAGAGAATCTCACCTCTTCAGATTTTATGTCTCTGCCCTGTTTCTGGAATGTTTTGCTCAGAAGAAAAGGGAAAAAATGGTCAGAGAACAAAGGGTAAATTTGTAAGTAGAAGAAACAGGAGAAACTGAGGATTCTCTTACTATAAGAGTATGTTAACATTAACTATTTTCCATTATTATTGCCTAAAAGTGTTCAGAAACTAGAAAGAAAATTCCTCTAAATTTACTAATGAATTTAAATTCACTTTTTTCATCTATCTATTCAAATGTGTTCTGAAAAATGCAGTGGTAAATATCAAAAACTAATCCAGGAATTGCTTTCCTGCCAAAGGGAGAAAGAGGACTGTGAAACAGTTATAGGATGGAGGGAGCTGCTAGAGATTTCTAAATCTGTGCTGCACATGGCTCTAAGAACTGACTTTGAGTGCTGTGTCCTCGTGAGCTCAGCATCCTTTCATCCTTGGTGTATTGTTTTGGACTTCTATACTCTCTTCTATTGCATTACATGGTAAAGCAGATCACCACAAGTGGGTACTGTTAGAAGCTCCCTTTAGGTGCCAAAGTTGTTAATGTGATTCTTAGGTTTGCATAATTGTATCCCTGGGTGTCTCTATATATAGAAATAGAAACAGTAGAAAACTGTTACTGTGCTGCTATTTCTTTTAAGGAGTTGCTGTTCATATTTGGCTTGTTTCTGGACCAATGCTGCTTCTCAGTTTTTCCAATCATTGCAGCTAGGACAGGTTTGTGCAGGAAATGGTTTTCAATTATCTAATGATGCTAAAATTTCATCTTAACTTGCTCTCCAGATGGCAGGAGTTGCACAGTAAGTTGTTTGTTCTGGCAGAAATACACTGAGAATAAATTTCTGCAAATCTCATGGATTTAGCAATTGTAAGTGCTTTTTAAAAGATGTTTGAAATGGTTGTGAAAATTAGGGAGTAATAGCAGTAGTCCATTGGTGTGACTTTTACCGAAACCTTTTTGCCAGTGCATTACAATCTTGTCCTGAATTCAGCTTCTCAAGTGTACTTAAGATTACTTTCCAGTTAGACTGGTGACATTCTACTGAACACAATAGCTTACTGCTATAAAATCTGTGTCATGCTGGCATCCCACATGCATCATAAATGCACACAGTGAAGCAGTGAAGTCTTGCTGACAAGTGCTTACAGTTCTGTGGAGCTTTAAAAGTTCTCATGTATTGTGCCAAATGCTACAGAAACCTGTTCCTGGGGTTGAAGGGAGGCCTAGCCTTATGGATCTGTCCTCTGCCTCATGTGTTTCAGGGACACGGGACAACCCTTAACAGATGTGTGACATTTAACATTTTCTTTTCCTTTTGGTTACTCAGCAATTCTCAGTGAAAGAATTTTACCTGAAGATCATTCCGTGGCGCCTTTTCACCTTTAGAGTGTGTCCTGGCACAAAGGTGAGCCTCTTCCCATGTACCTGGCACTGCACCTCCATGTTGATAGCTTGTCATCCTTGTGAGTCACAGTCTGTTTTTTCCTTTTGGAGAGAAAGGCTTCCACACACAGAACAACATTGTGTGGCATAAATTTCAGCTCTGGAATTCCCTCTCAGTGCCTAAGTTTTGCTAAAGTTTGTGACTAAGAGCCAGTCTTATCATTCTTTCCTGCCTTTTGTCCCAATGCTAGGCAAAAATCTTGATTCCTTTGCGTATTTCTTGATTATTTTCCTCATAACCTTGCTCAAATGCTGTGATTGTGTCCATTGAAGCCCTTAGACTTGTGTGTGAAGTTATAGCAGCCTCCTAACTGGAGTCTGGATGCTAGAAATAGTTTTCCTGTTAACTGCATACACGTGGGTGAGCAGAGAAAGCCTTAAGAGCACAGGTGGTGTTGCTCTGTCTACTGAACATACTGTGCCTTCTGCATGATGGGTTTACCCTTTCTTGCATCTTTTTGCTGCTAGTTTTCATACCTTGGTCCTGATCCCGTGCACAAATTACTGACACTGGTGGTGGATGATGGGATCCAACCCCCTGTGGAGCTGAGCTGCAAGGAGAGGAACATCTTGGCAGCCACTTTCATTCGCTCTCTGCATAAAAACATAGGTAAAGGGACAGTGAGGTGGGTACAGTAGTCAGGAAGTTAGCACTTGAGTCTGCTAGTTTCCCTGGGGAATAAAGATTGCCAGCACTGAATAACTTCTCATGAGAACTCTGGTTCCTAGAGTATCATGCTCTGTTCCTGTTGGTGCTTCCAGTGAATGTATTTCATCACAGCAGCTGTTCCTTTTCAGCTTGGCTTCTCTGTCAGGCTCTTTGAAAGTGCACCTGTGAGTATGAATACCAGCAAAACTAATTGCAAAACTACCTGGAGAGTTCTGTTTCCAAACCTTGCTGTAGTAAATGCACTTTTGGGCTGTAAAGCTGATCTGTGCACTTAATCTTAGGAATGTTCTGTATATATCTGAGGTGTTGCCATCTTGGGCCTCACCCAAATTGTCACTCTTCTCAGGAGGCTCTGAAACCTTCCAGGACAAAGTGAACTTCTTTCAGCGAGAGCTACGTCAGGTGCATATGAAAAGACCTCATTCAAAGGTCACACTGAAGGTCAGCCGTCACTGTCTGCTGGAGTCGGTGAGTGTCTGAGTCGTTTTACTTAAGCCCAGTGCTTCCTCCGTATTTTCTATTCTGCTCAGTGCCTAAAGAAATCCAAACTGGAATGTGCTAGGGCAGCCATGCTAAAAATGGTTAGTCCCTCTGTTTCAAGGCAGATGCCAGCAGGCAGCTTGAGATGGGAAAAAGGAAAAAACAAAATCAAACTAGCTCCTTTGTGTTCTGGTTTGTTGTTATGTGGAATGCTGTATCCCTTCTCTAGAGCAGCAAGGTCTGATCAATTTCTTAAGTAGTTCAGGCAACTTCAAATGATAAATTTTTAAAGACCTCATCACAGAGTAGATTAAGTTCTGAGAGATGTCTAGGGTAAATTAAATCAAGTTGCATCAAAGAAGGTTCACATTGAACATTGATCAATTTCTTCATGGAAGAAGTTGTTAAACATTGGAAAGAACTGCTCAGGAAGGTTGTGGAGTCACCATCCCTGTTCAAGAAACACCTGGATGTAGCATTTAGTGCCATGGTCTAGTTGACAAGGTAGGGATCAGTCAAAGGTTAGAATCGATGATTTTAGAGGTCTTTTTCAACTTGAATGATTCTGTGATTCTGTAAATGGATTCATAGCCTGTAAAAGCAGGAAATCTTCTGATGCTACTCTGTCCCTACTTTACATTGGAACTCAAGGCCTGGAGAGAGACTGTCTACCTGGACTAGATTTGGGAGCAGAACATAGAGCTCCCGAGTCTTTATCTACTGTTTTTCTGGCACAGAGCCATTCAGCAAGATAACCTGTCAAGTCAGATGTTCCTGAGCTGCATGCATGAAACTCTTGCATCAACAGGCTACTAGTAGTGGTTCAGAGTGATGACAAAATATTCTGTAGAGTCTTTTAGTAAAATCTTCACCAGTTCTGACCTGAACTGTTGTGTTTCCAAAAAAGAAGTTAGTCATTCATATAATACAGTTCTTAAATGACATTCTAAATACTTGTATGCTGGGGAGGCAGTTATCCTGACTTATTGTTTCCACGTGTATCGCACAACAGTAATGTTACAAAGGTGGAAAGAACGTTTCTGAGGAAAACAGGAGTGGCTGGGATTTCCCCTGATTTACATGCAGTAAATCTGTGTTTTGGAATATTTTCTGCATGTACCAGCTTGCAGTGTTTATGAGATTATGTTTCAGTTAATAGCTTGGACAAAATTACTTCATTTCTAAACAGTATTTCCATGACTAATTTTTCCTATTATTTTGGAAATTCTTGTGCTGTCTTGAGCATTGGTGTTACAGTCTAGTAAGACAAATCCAGTGCCATAATAATTATAAATATAATCTCTAATGACCAAGGTTGATAGGCACAATGAATGTGACCAATGTGTTTAGTCCAGAGGCGTGAGTAGCGTAACCTATTTGAGGATAAGCTAAGCCAAAACTACCTGTATGACTGAAGACTGCCATGTAGCTTTTTAAATTTCTCTAATTGGAGTCCATAATCAGGGCACAGGAAATTTTAGACACTTGGGGTATTGTATTACTTTTTTGCATCGTGACTTGCTGTAAGTATGAACTTGGTAATTCTCTTCAAGCTATTTTGTAGTGCTCTTTGAAACATTCCTATTTTAAATCTAATTCGTGGGCTGAAAGTGCTTTACAGAAATTGTTCCTTCCCACAGGTATTTTAATACTTTAAACAATACTGTACTGCAGCCTTGAGAGGGATATTTCTGTGCTAAGACCTCACACTGATTTTAAGATGAGGTGGATTTTGTGTGGATAATGTATCTCATAATAGAAAATGAGGAATTGGCTTCTGTGGCTTTGGACAAATAAGAATTAGACCTTAGGTATTTCTATTTTTCACTTTTATACTTAAGAGTGCTCGACTATTGGGGTTTTACGTTTGCCTGTTCACATGTACAGGACTGCATATTGGTTATGGGATGCCAAACAGTAATGGTTGCTGCTATTTTCTTTTTCTATTTTTCAGTCTTTTAAAGCAACACGAAATTTTTCTGTTTCTGACTGGAGCAAAAACTTTGAAGTGATTTTTCAGGATGAAGAAGGTGAGTTGTCCTGTGAATATATATGCAGAGGAAGCAAAAGGAATGATAGTGGAGTGGTTTTAGTCTGAAATTCCAGTTTCTTGTAGTATGTCCATCCTTTTTTTGGCTTTCCAGCCCACTGATTTTCTCACAGATGTTAGTGAATTATCCTGCTGGTGCTATTCTATACCTACTTCATATAGGCACCTGAAGCCTTATGCAAACCCTGCCCCTCTACCCCTAAAAAAACCCCAAACAAACCAAAAAACCAACTAGGACTAGGTTTGGGAGAAGAACCTATAGTTCTGCACTCCCTGTCTACTGCCACACTGCTACAGAGCTGTTCATTGTGATGAACTCTTGTGTTGAGTAATACTGAGCAGCATGCATGAAACTCTTGAACTGATGATCCATGGATGACCAAGCTTGTTTTATTTTGTAGCTCTGGACTGGGGAGGTCCACGCAGAGAGTGGTTTGAGCTCATTTGTAAGGCATTATTTGATACCACCAATCAACTGTTTACCCGCTTTAGTGATAACAACCAGGCCTTGGTGAGTCTGTAGTTCCCGTGCTGAATGCACAGAAATGTGGCCATTGATGGTTAAACAATGCTGCTATTAAGTGTTGTGCTACTTTACTCATGCTTTAGCTTGCCTTCATAGTCACTTCCAGTGCCTTTCTCAAAGCTTTGCTTAATGATCTTAACCCATTGAAGTGTCCAAGAACTGGCTGGATGAGCAGTAGAGGGTGACAAGTCAGCAGGGAAGGCTGGATTTTTGGGCAAGAGGAGGTGACATCAAAGTGTCTAGGGGTTTTGTTGGGTCTGAATATTTCAGAATCCATTTCTGCTCTCATACAGCTTCTTGCCTGTGCATGTGAAACATTCCATGGTCTTCCTAGGTAGGCTTAGGCATTTTATTTCTATTGTTTGGCTTTGAGGACATTACACTAAAGCTCCTTGGCCAGCTTGAGAGATGTAGGAAGTTGAAATGGTCCCATATTTTCTATTTGTACTGGTACTTGGATATTTCATTTTGCTGCTTCTTTGCAGGTGCATCCAAACCCAGGGCGTCCCACATATTTACGACTCAAAGTATATGAATTTGCAGGCCGCCTAGTAGGAAAGTGTCTTTATGAATCATCTCTAGGAGGTGCTTACAAACAACTGGTTCGAGCTCGCTTCACTCGGTCCTTCCTGGCTCAGATCATAGGACTTCGTATGCATTACAAGGTAAAGCTTCCCAGCCCTGTCTGAAGCCTGTGTTGGTTTGGGGAGAGTTGAATGTTGGTGTAGTAGCAGACACAGAATTCTGGCTAACGATGTAAGAGTTTTTCTTGTTATTCCCTCTATGTCCCTGCTTTCTTATTCTTTCACACAGTATTTTGAAACGGATGACCCAGAATTCTATAAATCCAAAGTGTGCTTCATACTGAACAATGATGTGAGCGAGATGGATCTGGTCTTTGCTGAAGAGAAGTATAGCAAAACAGGACAGCTGGAGAAGGTGAGGGAGGCAATTCCTGAAGGTGGGATAGTTTAACTCCTACTGTGTGCAGCAATGGGGACCGAGAACTCTGCTATGCCCCAGAAAATTGAGCTTACTCTGGGAAGAAACTCCTTGCTTGGTTTTTTTGTGGTTGGGAGTTCAGGTTTGGGGAATGCTGCTGGTCACACTCAGGTCAAGTGTTCCGTTTTCAGGTGGTAGAACTGGTGGCAGGAGGGGCTCAAATACCAGTGACCAATGAAAACAAAATCCTGTACCTAAATCTGCTTGCACAGTACAGGCTGGCGAATCAGGTTAGAGAGGAGGTGGATCACTTCCTGAAAGGTAACATGCTGCCTGCTCCCTGCTCCTCTCTGACTTTATGTCCCAGGACACAGCACATGCTGCTCTTCTCTTCTTTTCCAGGTCTTAATGAATTAGTTCCTGAGAACCTCCTGGCTATTTTTGATGAGAATGAGCTTGAGGTAATCGCTGCCACCCTAAGCAGCTCTGCTTTTACTTCCCCTCCTCTCTGACAAATGAAGTGCTTTCTGGATCTGGGAAAAAGCCAAAATGTTTCTTCTCTAAGCACTTTAAGCATCTGTAATTTGCACAGTAGCTGTTGCCTTGTTTCCTGGGGTCCTCACTTTCTGACTGCAGTCTCTTGCCTTTCAGCTGCTTATGTGTGGTACTGGAGATATCAGTGTCTGTGACTTCAAGGCACATGCTGTAGTGGTAGGAGGATCTTGGCACTTCCGTGAGAAGGTAAATGGAAGGGTTTCTCCTTCCTGCTTGTTGAAACCAGTTATCCTAAATACAGCAGAAGATAGATTTCTTGGTTGGAATTTAGGTTTTCAGAAGGACAAACTGAAAAATTCAGGGGTCAGGTAGGACTGCACACATTATGAAATAATGTTCCCTAGAGAGATCCGTTCAGCCTGGCTGACAAGATGTGATGCTTAATCAGATACCAGCAAGTAAAAATTGTCAGCAGTGGTCTCTTTAGAAAAATCCAACACAGCACTAATTAAGAACAGTTCAGCAGGGAGTCAGGAGGGGTTGGTGTGAATTACTGCTACTGAAGATGTTCATGGTGATATACTTGTCTACAGGAGGTGCTTGAAAAACATGTTTGCAGCCCACATGCAGTGTTTCAAGTTCAGTGCTATGGTAAAGACTACTGATGTAGTAGCCTAAATTTGTACCCCCTAATGGTTCTCATCCTTTTCTGCATTTCCCAGTGGGAGAGGTATGGGAATAGTAGCAGCTTTGTTTAGAAAAATAATGGAAGCTGCCAGAACACCCAAGATGAAAAGAGATAGAAACTTGTATTTTCAATTTGTAAACACTGGGATGGTTCCACTTTCCTGCAGAAGTATCAGATGATGTGAAAAACCAAAAAGATAACATAGTGCAAGAAGGAAGTGCGTTTTCTGCATTGTAAACCTACCTCATTGCCTATGCAGGTGTTTCTAAAAATAAAATCTCTGGGGAGAGTAGAAGCAGAAGAAGCCTTTCTACTTTAAGGGAAAGGATTGGTGGGAGATAGTTTCTAATCAGTTAAGAGATGTCCCACGCTACTATGTCATACTTCCCTCTATGTGTCACCCTGGTAAAACAAATAAATTCTAACTATTAATAGAACACTTTCTTGTGAGGGCAATTGACTGATCTTCTTGCAAGTTGCTAATACACTTGCTTGATTTCCTTGTCTGACCTGTCTTTACCTTTCCTGGTTTGTAACAGGTCATGAGGTGGTTTTGGACCGTGGTCTCCAGTTTCACACAGGAAGAGCTGGCCAGGCTTTTGCAGTTCACTACTGGTTCCTCCCAGCTGCCCCCAGGAGGGTTTGCTGCACTCTGTCCATCTTTTCAGATCATTGCAGCTCCAACTCACAGTACTTTGCCAACAGCTCACACTTGGCAAGTATCCCGGGATGGTAGGACTTTCTCTATTGTGCTTTTAGGAATGACACCAGCTAGTCATGCTGGGCAAACAGCGTATGTCATGTAAAGTGTGTGATGCTTGTGTCAATCCATCTAAAGGCAGCTTATGGGGATGGTTCCCTCTCAGACCTAGTTCTGAATGGAATTTTTCTTTTGTTTTACAGTTTTAACCAGCTGTGCCTCCCTACTTATGACTCCTATGAGGAAGTGCACAAGATGCTGCAGCTAGCTATCAGCGAGGGTTGTGAGGGATTTGGCATGCTGTGATTTCCCCTTCCCAGGAGACCATTTAGCCTCTTGGCTCTTCGTGGCAAGACCCAGGTTCAATCCTCTGCTTGTTGTCCTTCCCTTCACTTGGGCAGTGGAGGCAGAGCAAAGACTCCATGTAAAGGAATTTGTCATCCAGAAGATGTCGTGCGGCCTTTCTGTATCCCAAATATGTCATCAAGAGCTCATCTTTTCCCTTTTCCTCATTCTCCCCTTGGTTCAATGTGAAACAGCAAAAGGACTGGTGCATTTGTCAAGGAGATATTGCATTTGATTTCCATGCACCCTGTACACCCATCCTTCTGTGAGAAGATGAAGTTCATAAGCAGAAGTTACATTGAGGTGCAGGAGATCTGCTGAGCTGCCTTTACTGTAGCTCTCTAGGAGGAAGAGGGAAGACCAGCATGGAGCTCTGCTGGAAGCCTTGGCTCATAGGAAGTCTTAGTAACTTCCTTTATCTTGGCTTAACTGCCCCAGTGATGCTCCCTGATATCTCATCTCACTATGACTCGTGAGAAGAATAGAGTTGTTCATCCTTTCAGCACCTGACCCAGAAGGGTTTCTGGTTCTCCTTCTCCATCTTGCTCTGGATGCTGTTGTTGCCTGTGCCACAGAGAAAAAAGGGCAGTATCCACTGGAGGGAGTGACCCAAAGAGGAAAATAATCTCATCGGAGCACAAGTGCTGGCCCTGACAGTGATCCTGTACTACCTCCGCCAGGGTCCAGCAGCAGAAGCGCCCTTCTCCAGCAGTGGCTGGTAATTAGCCTCTGCAAATGAACTGGAAGAGGAGTTTCTCCTCCACTGAATGTTTCTGACAGTTGATGTTGCACAGGAAGCTGTTCAATGCCCTTGCCTTCTTTTCCCTTCCTCAGGAGAGAGAGTATGGGCATGAGTGTGATTCCTCAATGCTGAGCACCAATGGCTAGCCCACATTCACCTTCAGGGTATGTATGTTATGTAGTGACAGTGACAGATCAATAAGCAGCTACAGTGCGCACTGGGCTTGCGTTCGTTGTTGGGATGATGGTACTGGGCAGAACATGGTACCTCCACCCCAGCATCCCACAGGATCTTGGCTTCTACCTCTATCATGCAGCAGCCTGAGGCTTCTCTTTCTCTACTGCATTTCAGGCACAGTGTCCAGAGAGTTGCTGGTGTCTGGAGAGCAGCTAGATTTCAGCCCTTCCAATCTTCTTAGCGTCTTTCTTCATCTTTCCTTTCCACATCTTCCATTCAGTGCTGTTGGCTTTCCAGCATAAAATGCTAACTAGAATTTCACTTAAGTGGTCACTCAACAGCCTGCACCCACCATTGTCTGGCTCGTGGGGAAAGGAGTGGGCAGACCAGAATGAGAATTAAGCTTATGGTCTGTTTTAGTTGGCAATCCATTCAGCCCTTCCCAGGGAAATACAGGGAAGGGGAACCTGGGAATCTTGATGAGTTTCAGTGAAGCAAAATTCAAGATCTTTGCTTTCTAAAGTCCCTTAGGTCAAGTCAAAGGCCTGCAGGAGTCAAAGTGGGAGAAATGCATTGCTACTACCTGCAATGTAAGCTTTCACTGGATTATGGAATTGCTGGATTTCTTCCAGAATGGATTCTCAGACTGGCATCCCTGAGCTAATTTTAGAAGACTGTATTGGATAAAATGTCACATCATCCTCTTCAGTCCCCTTCTGCTGTCCTCAGGCTGATCCGGTCAGACTTGAGCACAGTATAGATGTTTTAAGTTAACTGTGTGCTTTTCAAGTATAGCTTAGTTGAATTGACTGGGAATTTGTGGGAAATATTCTACATCTATAAAATGTTTTTAAGGCAGCATCTTAGTCATTCTTGGGCTGAGTATGTTACTTCTGTACAGAAAAAAAAATAAGCCATTTTGGTGCCAAAAAGCAGTCAGCTGAACATTGAGACTACTCAGGGGGATTTCTTTGCCTTGTGAATTCATTCCCTCACTGGCACCAAGGTGCTGCGAGGCTGCCAGCTTGATAGTTGCCACTGTTGTGCTCTGACAGATCACATTAGTAGTGGCTGTTCTCCCTTTTTTAGTGCAGGCTGCGTTCTGCAAGGTTCTGACCTTCTCTGGGTGGAGAGTATGGTACCATTTTATTTATACAGCAGGTGGCTTCCATGGTCAGTACAGTTACAGCTCCTGTGTTCACCATGCCACCGCTTCAGTGCTTTCTCCAGGGACTGAGAGGAGGTGGTGATGCTCAGCTTAACTCCAGTTTGTTGGGAGGTATAGCTTGGTGTTTTTTCCATATTGTAGCCTCACTTGGTTGAGGATGTTTTCAGCCCTGTAGCTATGGGCCAGCTCTGACAGTGACATCTCCCTCAGGAATCTCCTCCTTTCTTCTCTTGAGCTGGCCTTTTTTTATTCTGACATGAAGTAGCTGACCACTGAGTGGACTTCTACTGGAAAGAGCTCCTAAATGCTTCTCATTTCATTGCAGCCAGCACCCAACACTTCCCAGCAGCTGTGAAGATGCCAAGGACTTTCTTCTTAACACAAGTGCAGTCAGAAATGGGATGGGTACTCTCAGTCAGCTAAACCATCCCTTCTGTTTGCACAGGCCCCTAGGCTGCCCCCATGTTCCTGAGTTCCATCACAATATTTCTAAACTTGTCTCTAGCTTTACACCCTTTCCCAGTACAGTCACTTTTAATGCTGCCCTTAGCGCTGGCAGTGGGGATGTGCTTTGGTCACCTGTACTGTATGTTACTTCTGGCAGAGGCTTGTTACTTTTCTTTTTTATTCCTTATTTATTGCCACTTAATAGAGGCTCTTCTGTAGAAATCCTTAGGATCCTGATACCATCTTAGACAGGTTCCATATTTCCTGAAGCTGCTTTGAGGTGCAGGGGGCCTGGCTTCAGCCTGCACCTGCAGGCCATGTTGCATGTTTATAGAAACCAGGAGCTGTGGATGATACAGGTCAAATCCTACTTCCCTCTGGTGAATTTCTGGCAGAGTTCAGCCAAAATTTGGAAGCCTGTGGTTGTAGTAGCTGATTTTGTAAATAGTTTGTATAATAAATAAAATATTTTAAAAATGCTGCCTTCTCAGCTCAGCATTCTTTCCGGGCTTTACAAAGGGAATCAGACTGGTGCTGTGTGTGGGCAAGGGGCCTCTCCAGGTCTTCAGATGTCTAACAGAAGTCTGCTGCAGGGGGGAGGGTGTGGTTCTCCACCTGCAGCTTTTCAGGATGACTGACTGAAGCCAGGACCTGTGAGCTTTTGGGAAGAGGCAGGACTCTGGGCTGGGGCTTGCAGGGCACTGTGAGGCCTCACTGCAAGTAGGCTGGAAAATGCTGTGAAGCAGCTAGTAATGCCAGAAAGAATTTTAAGAACTCTTTTATGTAAATTAATAATGCAGTTGGTGCAATCACTTTTCCATCTCACTGTGTATTACCTGACTCTTTGAGCTTCAGGTCCTTGTAGGGCTTGTGCTTCCCTGTACTGTCAAGAGGATTAGGTGAAGCCAGGAGAAGAGGGGGCTTTTGAGTCCTCTACACTTTAAGGATTAAAATCTTAACTTTAAAACTTGAGATGATTCTGCAACGTGATTCTGTGTCTATTAGCACTTCTGCCTGTAAAATGATGAAACACTGTTTCCTGGGCTGTACAAGATTTAGCCTGTCTTCAGCCAGCAGAGCACTGGCTGGTTATGTGTGTTCCACCATATAATTAGGTGGATGTTCTCACATGGGAAACCAGCATCTAGTGTTGATTCTGGCTTTCAGGCCATAAGCACTGGCTAAAGAAGAGAGTGAGTGGTACATGCGATTCTTAGGGATTGCCTCTAACACTGTGTTGGGTCATGGTATTGCTTAGAAGCTCCTGTGGCAACAAAATTGTCTTATGCTGGATGCAGATGAGGGAGGTTGCATAAAGCAGTGGTGACATTATGAGTACAGAAACTGAAGTTCCAGTGTCCCCTGAAAATTGCAGAGATTGTAAGTCTAGAGCTGCTGGAGTTGGGGCCAGGGTACTAAAAGGTGGGTGACTTTGCCAGCAAATCTGGCATGAGCAAAATAATACACAGCAAGCCATGTGGACATGCCTTAACATGCCATGACCAATACAGTTCATAAGAAGGGGGCCAAGTTGAGCCTGGAGTTTTCAGAAGCTATCTGTTTGGGTGTGAAGGAGAGAGCTCAGCATGCTGGATTACTTTAGCATGAAGTAAGTTCTAAAGTTTCAGCCTCTCTTTACAGAATGCATGATATCATCTGGCTGCTCACACTGTCCATCCTGATCTCCAGTTTCTTATGATGTCTTGGAGTGGTGACAGTGCCCTGTTGCTAACTCCACAGCCCCCATTTATCCTGGCACTTGACATGGAGTTGGGGCTCTGAGAGGAATCATGCCCATGCACTTCATGCTGGAATTCTACATGCCCCAGCTTGTATATTCAGCAATAGCAGAGTTGCCTGATATCTTTGGATCCTTGATTCTGTACACAGCCACTTGACCTGAGGTGTATCGTGATGTGCTGCTTGGGAAAATGGATTTTTGTGCATTCAGTTCCTCTGCTCTAGTTGCTTTGCCTCAGTTGTGGAACTACAGAGAATGAATTTCTTCAGATACCTAAATGAGAAAATGGGGAAATGATGCTTGGTTTGGATAAGATCTGTTCTTACTCTCATAGTGTTATGGCTGAGTTGGTCAGTTGAACCAAGCAGTAACTCTTGGTTCCTGTACTGAATTACTACATTTTGTAAGGTTTGGGCTGTTCTGCTACTATCTTATGTCTGACTGACCTGGCATGTGAGCACAGAAAGAGTTTGAATGTGTGATTACAGGACCTATAAAAGGGAAACACTTATGGGAAACAGCTAAGCCGACCAGAACTTCAGCCTGTCTTGGCATCAGCTGTACAGTGCAGAATCTACGATTTAGCATCTTCCTCTTAAACTCTTTGGTTTTTTCATTGAATGCGTGAGAGACGCTAATCTCTGCTTTCCAGAGCATGAAACTAGATTGTAGGAGAGGAGGTGTTACTGCATGAACGTGTTCATTTTTAGACATAATTTGCTATAACTTCTTTGCAGTAAAACAAAACAGCTGTAGCTGAAGTTCACCCAAAATTCCCGATCAGTCATTTCCAGCTACCCTTCTGCAGGGATGGCGTGCTGCAAAGTATGTCGAGGGGTGGGCAGTTGCACACAGGGTTGGAAGTGGGGAGTGAGGCTGAGAGCCAAGCCTCTCCACCTTGGTATAAAGCTGCAATGAATACAGACAAAGGAAGAGGAGCTCTTGCACTGTATGAGTGATGGAGAAAGCGAAATTGGCCTAAGGTTGCTCCAGAGTTTTCTCTGAGGTATGTGAAGGCCAGAGCGAGTTTAGGTGGTTTTGGGGGTAGTGCCTCTCCATGGCCAAAACCAAATTCTTCTCACCCTCTTAGGCAATTCTCTGCTAAGCTGGGAGTGTGTTGGCCCATACCTGCCCTTTATTTTAGGGATTTATGCTAACATAATACTAAAGGCCTGTAAACTCATGCAATTTTCTGAGTAATTTTAGAAATCTCATTTCTTACCAGAAGGAACAGCTGTTTGGAGCTTTCTTGTGCTCCAGTAGCTGAAGTGTGAGGTTGCCTTGAGATAAGATAATGCTGCTTTTACAGCAGCGGGTGAAGAAATGTAAGGATATAAATTTCCCTACAGTCCTCTTGGAGGATGATGAAAGTAGCTGCGGGGGTTTCAGGATTGTCTGAAGAAGTGGCTTGCTGAATAGAAGCTAGCTCAGATTTGCAGAGGACTTTATTGCTGGTGTGGAACAGACTCAGACCCCCACTTCAGGAGAATTGGCAGCCTCTTCTTGTCTGTGACTAGAGCAGTCAGCAGGGGTATTCAGCCTTCTCTCTCCTAGGCCCTTTTATACTGGGAGCAACATGCAACACACTGGTAGCAATTGTCTACATTGTGGAAACTAAAAATTATAGGCCAAAAATGTTGCCTTGGTGTCTTCTAGTAAGACATTGAATGGTTGCCTTTGTGCTCACCCATTGAGAGCATCTCACTGACTGCTGTCTTCTATGCTGACCAGTGCTATCTTGTTTCCTTCTGCTCACTCGCTTCCCGTCCATCTTCTGTTCTTTCTCTCCATCTTATTCCCCGTCCTAAAGAGCCTATGGACTCTCTGTGTCCAGATGTTGCATAGTTCCATGCACAATGGGGCCCTGTTTCAAGATGGGAGCTCCTAGTGCTACACAGTATTGCTATTAAAAACCGAGGGCTTAGTTACAGATAGTCCTAAGGCTGTCAGGGTGGAGGGACTGGGCAGCTGCTGGCTGTTCTTGTAATGAATCTTTTCGGTTTTAGAAGACTTCCATGACATCCTCCCTGGAGCCCAGGCGTGCCCCGCTCCCCGCCTCAGCTCTGCGCTCTGAAGCCTTGCTGCCCGGCAGCTTTCCTAGCCCAGCCACGCTGCCCCGGCCCTGGGATGCTCGGGTGCCTCCTTCGGTGCAGGGACAGAAGCCGTGCGGCAGCCCTGTCGTGCCGTCAGACCCTGACTGCGGCTGCTTGGCCACCAGAGGGGGACCGGTAGCCGACTTGAGCTGGTCCCATTAAAGAGTGGCCAACCTCAGCTCTCTTGAAACCGTGCGGTTTGGGTTACAGTCGTCTGGATTTGTTGTTTTGGTTTTGGTTTTGGTTTTTTTTTTTTGTTCAGCAGACCTCTTAATCTAGCAAACAAGTTGGCTGGTAGAGTCACTTGCTGTGCTTCTAATCCCCAAACTGGAGTCTGTGAGAAGTGAGCATCTAGAAAGCATCCCCTAGTTCTGCACAAGTCCCTGTTGCACCACTCCCCCTTGCCCTTTTGTTTTCCAACAGGCAACACATTTAAAATGCGTGAAAGGAAGTTGGATTTACATATGTATGATTAACCTGAAGCATTCTCTCAGGAGACTCGGCACAAATAGCTTAGTAAGAATAATATGCTTAATATGAACAAACAACAGCAGTAACACTAACCAGATTAGATGTGCTCCCTCAGGCTTTGAGACACAGGTTAGTCATCAGTATGTGAGGAGAGAGGGAGTTTTAATGTGTGGACCAGGAGAGCAGAATTGAGCTGGTGCACAGAAAGAGCTGATACTCTCTTTTTAGGACTCATTATAGCATAATGGACTTTTTTTATTAACTGCAGGCACCACTAGTCTTTCCAGAGAACCTGGGAGAGTGGAAGCTGACATAAGTTTGGATGAATTGCAGTAAGTGACTGGAACAGTGCAGCAGCTCCAGGGACAGGAGGGAAAAAGGACCCTGTTACCACCCTCAGGGGGGCAACTGTCCTGAAGTGGTCCCTGCACAGGCCAGTGCCTTCCTTGAACACTCTTTGCATCAGGTTTGTTTTGAGTAGAGGTGGCTTGGGCCAGCTAACCTTACACTTTGTAGTTAGTGGTGTCAGTAGCCTGTTGGCAGTGCCTTTGGAAGGTGCTCTAAGAATGTGTTTCTAGGAGTTGGCTCTGCTGTGCCTCATCCTGGGCAGGGCTGAGCTTCATCTCAAGCTTGAAGCGGCAGTGTCAGAGGAGCTGCATGACAAATACATTACTGAGGTGTAATGCACTTGATGCTGTGGAGCTAATTCAGGCCTGAAGCTCTGACCTTGACAGGGCTGCTCCCCAGCAGTGTAAGGAGCAGAGGGAAAGGCACCAGGTCGATCAACAACAGCAGAGGGTAGGAAGGTGGTAAAGAGTCATGGGTCTGGTGATGTCAGACTCAAGAGGCATCCTTGGATTCTAGTGCAGAAATGGTTCTGGGTCAGAAGGTACCACTCTGGCCACATTTCTCAGCAGGATCCCTGATCCATAAGTGCTCACTTTAGTGCTGGAGGTTTAGGATTGCATGAACAGGTAGCCCATGGAGATGGAGAGAGGAACAGAGTTTGGTATGAGGTTGTGGTGCTGAAGTTTATAAGAGACTGAAGGAAACACCACTGCTCATGCCTTTGTCTTGTTGAATAAGGTCAAAGTGACAGCCAGCAGGGATTGAAAGGCAAAAAGCATGTGGCTAATCAAAGCTGTCTGCTCCACATATGGACTGAGGAAAGCATGAGTTTTCTGCCTATCCTCCTAAGGGCAGATAAAAGAGTGTGACATGCATGTGGATAATGAAAACATCCATGGCTAAATAAGATTTAAAGCAAATAAGCATTCCTGCTTCAGGGCCAAAGCCTGTCTCTAACAGACAGGAGATAGAAAGGAGGGTTGTTTTCTGCTTTTCTTGAAGCTATCCACTGTCCTGTGCTGGATGCTGACCTGGAGGAGTGTTTGGTAGCTGGTGGTCCTAGGCAGGAAGAAGAAGGTAGAATCTGCTTTAATCCTGTCATAGATATTGTGCTAATTAGGCTTGAGACAATTTGATACATGAGAAAGGAGCAGGCATATCCTTCACAAAACTGGGTGGTAATGTCTTTCCAGAAAACCCCCTACCATCTAGGGGAGGGCCACCCTCAGCATCCTGCTAAGAGGGACTGCATGGAGAACGGGCTCTTCCTCCTGCCCTGTGGTCCCAGTGCAGCCCTTACCATGTACCCAGTGGGTGTGTCAATGTAGAGCTTCACCAAATACGGTGAGAAGTCTTTGACATGTTTCCAGAGTGTCTAGGAGTCTGCTGTTAGTCAAATTTCAGTATTGTTGTTCTGTTCGCTGGATAGCTAATTTCCTTTTCACTCTCTGAGTTGTTGTATGGGTGTGGGGTGATGACAAAGCGTGAGCCTGGAAGAGAACTGTGTTGTGGTGCTGCATCAGGGAGCCCCACACCTGTGCTCTTACATGTCCTGGAGCTGGCAGACTCATACAGGGAGTGTGCACTGCTCCATGAGGCCAACACCTGCCCCATGCCCTTCTTGAGCTGTGAACCCTGCTTGTAGATAAAAGAGCACCTTTTGTCCTCTGTGGTCTCAGCCGAGCACAGGTTCGAGGACAAGGAGGGTTGTCTCCTGAAGCTCATCCTTGGTGAGCCCCATGTAGTTTCTTCTCTGCCTCCTCACCTTTGTGCCTCTTCCTGCATCTCATCCTCTGCCTCGTTCTCTTCCGCTACTCCTCCTTCCGCTCTCTTTGCCAATATAGCAGTGGAGAAGACAAAGTACCCTGACGAACTGTGGCTTGACCTTCTCCCTTCTGCCCAGGGAGAGCGCTCTCCCCAGTTTTCTCTGGCTGCCTTTTGCCTTTCTAATCAGTCATGGTAATTTACCCTGGCACTGTTTGGCAGGGGCTGTACTTTGGCATCATGAGCAGCCAGGGTCAGCTGTCAGCCTCTGAGCCATGAGCCTAATGCAACAGAACAGATGTAGGTATTTTTTTCCAAGTTTTTCCTGGGCAGCAGGATTAAAGTCTCTGTTCTCAGCTGGGGTCCCCGGTGTAGTCACTTCCCTCTGTGTTACACAACACCCTATTAAGAAGAACAGCACAAACATGTTCATTGGGATCCCTTCCCCCAACCGTACAAGGCCAAGGAAAAAAGGCGAGGGAGGTTTCCAAAGGCTGAAGAGCTGTCTGTTTGGTCCAGGAGCTCTGGGATAATCCTGCCCAGCTACCCCCCTGGGAAAGGGCCCTGCCACTCTCTGCTGTTCTCCATCCTTGTGGTGCCAGGGGTAAGAGGGAACACAGGGGGTGGTGGTGGTAAAAGAGCAGTGGGGTTGTGTTGTTCTTAAATCCATTTGGCTGTGTGCAAACTTGAGTGAGTACCAATGCAGGGAGAAACTACTGGGGCAGCATCCCTGCCAGGCCTGGTGTCTGTGCCATCCCACTGAACTGGAGGCTTCTGAGTGTGCATGTGTGCAAGAGCAAGCAAGCAAACAACAGCACATGATGAGAAACCCCAAGGGGTTTCTTGGTGCTAGCAAGGGAGAAGGGCTAAGGTGCAGTCCACTGTCTGGACTTGCTTGAATTCAAAGGTGCCATATCCTGAGAAGATCCATGTCTTCTGATTGCAAAAGTACTGAGAGAGCTTGGTGGAAGTGGAGGCAATGTGCTCTTCGTAGATGATCCTGAAGTGGCTGGCCACAGAGAGGGACTGCAGGCACCCTTGGTGAGCAGGAGAGGGTTTCCCCAGCAGACCAAAGGGAGCAGTCAGGTCCATGTGAGCACACAAGGATCTGCTGCCTCTGTGTACCAATTACTTGCTTTAGTGACAAAAGACCATAAATGAACAAGGGAGTTAATTAGGTCTGCAGCAGGCCAGGTCTGGAAGCCTGCAGAGCTGAGAAATTTGGAATGGGTTCAAAGGCGCAAGAGGAGGAGAAGGCCCTGGAGCTCTGGGTAGCAAAGGTTCTGCTGGTTTTTCCCCTCAGAGAGCACCAAGAAAAAACATCTCTGACCTGAAGGATGGTCCCCAGGAGGGGGAGAGACCAGCTCCTGACAGCATCTGTTTGTTCAGGCCTCCAATGAGGGACTTAAACAGCTTGTTAATTCACTGTTTCGTGCAGCTGCAGACCCTTTGTCATTGCAAGCAAGCCTCCGCCTCCGGGGCAGTGTGTGCAGTTGTGAGCCAGCTCCTTCACCGTGGTACTCTATGCAGTGGATGATCCAGTGAGCTGTCAGCAGGGTTGAGGGGCATGCTGCAGCTGTCTGGCCCATGTCTAGCAAAATGCTTGCACCAGGTCCTTTCCATCTGCTTTGGCCCAAGAGTGACCCTTGCAAACCTCCTCTCCCTTGCAGTCGCCTCAGCAGATGGTGGGAAGGCAGATGGAAAGAGAGAAATCTCTGAAGCTGTAGCAATAGTCTGACCCCGTGATACCTCTCACCCCACCACCCACAGGTACTGGGTTCTTGCAATGCCACCTTAACCCCCTGAGCCATGGTCTCTGTGTCCCTTCTCCCACCCCCTCGGAGCACCTCCTGCTCCCTTCTCTGGACCTCAGTGGAGGCTCTGGATGGCATCCAGTTGGAAGAAAGCCTGCCCCAGCTCTATAAGCAGAGTGGGAAGGGGCAGCCATGTTACGAGGGGAGCTCACAGCATGACAAGAGCTGAGGAATACTAGTGCTCTAGATGACATGTTGTTGGTGTCTTGGGGTCTATGATTTGGGCTGGGGGTGTTCAGCTGTGGTGAGTCACTGCAAACCACTTTGAGCAGCTGCTCTTGACTACCCCCTCTTGTACTCTGGATGCATAAAGTCTGCTTTGGGAGGGGGGCAGAGGGTCCTTTCCTTATCCGCAATTGTAGCGGACTGCAGGAGTTCAAGGAGATGGAACGTCACACTTGGCCCGTGGGAACACTGGAGGAAGTTCCAGCTCAGCAAGGGTGTTGGGGACAGCTGAGTCGTGTATTGCCTGCCAGGCTGCACCAGCTGCTCTGCAGTCAGGACTCAAACCCAAAATTGGTCACCGTTCCAGACTTTTCCTTCACCTCATTTGTTAGCGGCTTCGGATGCAAATTCAGTGGCTGGTATGTGGAGGCCTGGTCGGTTTTGCAGGGCTCCTGTCCAGCTGCCCTCATTCAATCTGCCTCCCTGGTGAGCCTGGCTGGATGTGAGCACTGCAAAGGTCTTGGAGGGAATGTGTGGGGCATCCAGGTTATAGTGCTGTCACCTTCCTCTCTGTGTGATGGCAGTGGTTGGCTTGGACAGAGGACAGGCCCTTCCCATAACACAGGCAATGTCAGTGTGTCCAAGTACAACACAGAAGTGGAAGGTTTGCTCTTCAGAGGCTGTTCACCCCACTTCACATTAGTATGACACAGCTCGTGAGAGACGACTCTTCCTCCTGCAAAACAGCTTGTGCAGGCAGTATGGGCAAGAAACAAGAAACAGCCTGAAAAGAAATAGCAGGATAGTGGAGAAAAGCTTGGAAAGGTCGCCAGGCCTGCAAATGCAAAGATGTCCAGGGGCCGTGTAGAGGGGCTCCACTGTAGTGTTTGGTACCATGCCCAGCCTGAAGCTCTAGCACCATTTAGTAGGCTGGACCAGCCTCGGCCTCAGTCTTGTTTGGCTGGATGAAGCAGTTGTCATCGTGTCCCAAGTACAGTATCATTGTCACTTTTTAATTCCTCCAATGAGGTGTTGCAAACAGATATACATGTGTTGTGGCTGTACTTTGGAATTAGACTTGTCTCTGGGGGCAGGCAGTGATAAGCGTTAAGAGCTGTTTGATTCCCAAACTCTTGTGTTCCTGAACTGGTTTCTAACAAGAGTAGAAGTCACAAAGCTGGGGAAGAGGCTGTGTTCTCCACCAGAAACATCCTGGTGGTCTGGGAAGGCATCCTAAGCTGGTGATGCCCTCCCAGCAGTTGGGGTTAATAACCAGGCTAAGGTCATTGATAGTATTACTTGAAAACTGCTAATTGGGTTTGCCCTTGTTCAGTGCCAGCCCCTGGGATTTCCTTGGCAGCTGCAGGGGCAGATCTGGGTCTGTGGACACGGGTCCCCTGTGGGAAGAGGCTGCTGTGATAAATGACCATCCATGAATAAGAGGAGAAGGGGTAGGAGAAGAAAGCTGTCAAGGCTGTAACTCCAGTGAGTGCAGAGGTTCAGCCTGGCTCAGATCTCCTGGCAGGCAGGGAAGGGTCCTTGGCCAGCCAGGGTGTTAACAAGCCAGAGGTGAGCTTGGGTGATCAGGACATCAGGATGTGTTGCATAAGTCAGACTTAAAGTGCTAGAGAAAGCCTCCAGGGAGATTAAATGTCTTAAGTCATCAGCTTTGCAGAGATAATGAGAACCAGAAAACACCAGGAGGTAAAATGGCACAGATCTGTGAAAACAGGCTTGTGGGGCCTGGGATCCTCATGGACCTGTGCTGATTGCAAGGGCTGGTACGGAGGGTGGCCATGGGATAGTCCAGTGTTTATGGAGAGGCTGAAGAGTTAATCCTCCTAAATCTCAGAGGCAATCAACTCTGAAAGAAGAAAGTCTTCCTCCCAAGTGGTGTTTCCTGCTGCCCACCCCTGCTTCTTCAGTTGTCTTGAACAGAAAGCAAGAAACTGGGGAAATGGCAAGGGCTGGATTTGCTGTCACTGTGTTTGCGTGGTCAGGGAGAATGAGTGGGACACTCCTGTTTTGTTCCAGGCTTAGCCTCTTGACCAAGGCCCTGTAACCTGGGGGTTGAGGGAGCCCCTTGGGACTGGAGCCAGGAGGTGCAGCTAAAAGCACTGTGTGGTCCATAGGTGTCACATCCCCAAGAGAGGCACCTCCACCTCCTCTGATGGTGACCAAACCCATTACACCAAAGTTGGTGGATGGCCACCTGTGTTAGAGGTCAGAAAAGAGTTAATGATGCTGGAGCAAGTTGCCCAGGGAGGTTGTGGAGCTGGTGGAGCTGGAACCCATCCTTAGAGGGGTTCAAAATCCCAATCCAATGTGACTCCAGCATCCTGGCCTGAGCGGAGGGGCTGGGCTCTTCTCCAGAGGTCACATCCCATCTCAACCAATCTGTGAGTGTGTGGGAGAGCACCAGGGGATGCTTTCCACTGCCAGGACAACCTGCTTGCTTGGCCCTGGCTGGGAGGTTCATAGCTGGCTGAGGCAAGGACAGTAGGAGCTGTTTTCTCCTCACCTCCACCGTGAAACCAGAGTGATGGGGTCCTTCACCACTCCCTTGCCTATGCCAGTCCTTGCAGGGCTATGGATGAGACCTGCAGGGCAGGAGCACTCGGGGGCACAGCAGAACGCTTTTGGAAGCCGTCTGAGCTGGGCCCTGCAGTGGTAAAACTGACTCGGTTCCACTCCTCCCAATGGGAGGCAGGGCCGTAAAGCAACTGTGGAAGTTAGGCACCACCAGCTACCTGGCTGTCTTTGGCGCTAGGCCTGAACTGGTGGGGGTGAGGGCAGGGTTATTTCACAAAATAGTGATGAAGGAAAGTATATGGTGGGGTTTTGTTTTCCTAGCTGCCTCCTTGCTGGTGCCCTGAAGGCTTGTGGTAAAGGGCAGATGTTTGCACTTGTACCTCTGCCTCAGGTGTGCGCCTTCCTCTGCCCACAAGGGCTGTGTTCCCAGCCTTGAGAGCTCTGTGTTGGCTGTGAGATCTCAGGCTGGATTAAGTGGCAAAGGCAAACCCTCAGCTTTGGGAAGAGCACACTTGACCTTTGCCTCTACAGAGTTATGCTCTCCCTTGGGAGGAAGTGTTGGCTCAGCTGCTAAACAAAGCACTGGCTGTCATGAGCAGGACCTGCCTGCCTCAGGGAGGGAGGCCTGGGGTGGGGGTCAGATTTATGGTCCAGGGGGGAGGAAGAGACAGCAGACCCACTGACCTGTAAGTTTAGAGGTGACCAGCTCAATTTAATGAGAAATGCAAAGCTATGCTGCCTCCTCTCTTAGGAAAAATACACCATCTGGAATGGTCTGGGCAGATGGGCCCACTGGCACATCCAGAAGCAAAAGGGGAATTTGCTTGGCAAGATCCAAATGATATTTTGAATCCCCTTCTCTTATTTTCCAACCCATTCTTCTCTGTTATGTCTTGCAGTGCCTCTTACCCTGAATTCCTCCTAGCAACTTTGTAGGTTCTCAAGTTCCATGGAAGAAGTATCCAGTAGTGAACTGGGCCCTAGCATGAACTTCAGACAATGCTATATGCGCTCAGTGGTAGGAGCAGCTAAACATGCTTGTTCTCCCCAAGCAGTGACCTGTGTACAGCTCTCACATTAATTCAGGTGTTTTCTCCTGCAGCATACCCTTTGTTCTATGAAATGTGGCTCACTCTAGCACCAGAGGGCCTAGCAAGATATATGGGCAAACACAGAGTGGGTGTGTGGTGTGGTCTCTTTTCCACTTTTTACCCAGGTTTTTAAAACAGATACATAAAGACAAAGAAATTGGCTGAGTGCAAAGCACTATAGAAATGTATTTGTATCTTCATCACTACAGGTACAGTGTTTGAAGGTTTGGGGTTACCCCTGACCTTAACACCTTTATCTCTCCCCAGGCTCTTCCACTAAGTCCTCTTGAACTTGGAACCATTTTGAATTAGTGACTCTAAAGGGTTAGTTCAACATTACTGAGAGCATGTAGGTTTTGGAGAGAAGAGATTCACTGCGGTGGAGCTGATAAAAGAATTCATGTTTGCCCAGGTCTCCAAATGGTTGCAAAATAGGTATAAATACATTTACAGTCTATTGCATTGCAGAGAAGCGAGGAGACTGATCCATCTTGAAAGAAATTTCTCCTTTTGTGCCACCTTTGCTGATCCCTGTAGATATTTGTGCAGTGCTCAGCCACTATGTTAGCAGAGTGGTTTCTCTTTCAGGGGTGATGAGAGCACAGTATGGCAGTCAGTACTGCAGGATGGGAATGTTGCCTTCACCTGCAGGTGGACTGGCAAAACGGAAAGAGATGTGAGGATTGTTAATCAGCTGCAGATTAACTTAGGCCCAGACCATCTGAAGATCTTGTGGGAAACAACCACCATGTTACCAAAGCTCTCCTGCATGCTGGGGTAGAGCCACCTCCTGCCCTGTCAGCTTTACAGGTTGTCTGTGTCTCTTGCCTCTGTCACTCACACCCCAAAGTGCCAGCTGTGTTTCTGTTGGTGTGGGACGACTGGGAAGAGACCAAAATCTGTAGAGTATGTACCTGAACACTGATGTGGGAGGTCTGTTGTTAGCACCGGTGAATGCTGCACATCTGAGAAACAAATACGATGAGAGGGGCTGTGCATGTGAAACAACTCAGGGCAGTGGGCCACGTTCCTCCTTTAGATCTGCTTGGTGCTGACAAACCCATTAGTGGCAGCTTGGTGTTGCTGCTGATCAGGACTTTGCTGAGAGCAAAAGCCCTGGAGTCTGTTGGCAGCTGAGCTTTGCACAGGACCAAGCTGATGGAGTCAGTTACCCTCTCCCAATCCATATGGTGCAGATTCACGATCAATTTTCTGAGCACGTGGAGTTTCTGGGAGATGTTTGGCTGAAGTCTAGGCTTTGTGTAGCTGCGTCAGCGGGTTCTGGGGTGGGAAAGGCGCTGGATTTCACTTCCCTGTTTCCTTCCTAGAACCTTGCTGACACAGCTTCCTGGACCACTAGAGTCAGGAAGAGGCAGGTCAGTTTCTGGGGGAAGGTGGGGGGGAGGAGAGGCTCAGCCCAACCTGCATGGGGCGTGAGAAGGGCACCAAACCATCCTTGTAGCCCAGCTGCTTCCTCCACTAAAGCAACGAGACAGAGTTTCTGCCATACCCAGACTGTTTGGAAACATGTTGATAAACTTCCAAATGTCTATTTTACAATCCAGATGTGCTAGCCTTGGCTGTAAACCCTCATCTGAAGAACAGGTGTGCTATAATGTTTCTAGCAGTGGCTCTAAAGCCAGCTGGAGGCTTGAACTGAGCAGGGGCCAAGGGGTTGATGCCATATAGGATATGGATACTAGGGCAGGGACAGGTGAGGCGGAGCGCTGTAGGTCAGCTGTAGTTCACATCAACTCAGAGTCAGACTGCAAGGGAAGAAAGGGGCAAGCTGGAATATCCCTCAGCCCCCAGGCTCTGCTTAGCAGCACTGGAGCTGCCACAGAAGAGGCTGCCCTGCTTTTATGGGTAACACAGATGGATCCCTGGGGTGCACTGGCCTTGGCTGAATCTGTCCTGGTGAGGAGGCACAGGGCTAGAGCTGGTCCCCAGCCTCTGTGGTATTTTCTGTGGTTTCTCTTGACGTCCCCATGAGCTCTGTGGTCCGGGAGGCACTGCAGGTCAGAGCACCTCCCTGCTGGCATTGCCATGGGAACTGAAATAAGTGGGGCAGTTGCTTCCTTGGGCCAAACTTCACTTTTGGCCTGAAAAGCAGGTGTCCCCTCTGGGCTGGGAAAGGTGTCTTGCTGGACCTGGATCTGGTTTCTGAAAGCTGTGCTGGGGGGAAGCACAGTCCCAGTCAAAAGACTGGTGACAGCAGTTGGCTACCAAAGAGGGCAGCAGCTCTCTGGTGTGGGAAGGACAGCCAGCCCGAGGTGCAGGCTTACAGGAAGCCTGTGGATGGTGGGGATGAGGCAGGGCACAAGGTGCTGATACCACACCACCTTAGCTACACATGGTGCCTGCAAGCTCAGAGATGAGGTCCACACTGATAGCCTATTGCTCTACTCCCCAGACGCCCAAACCTGCTCTAACAGGATTTTAGCTCCACTGTTACCTCTCAGTGATTTGTGTAGCCTAAAGCTTTTGTCAGTGATGTTCATACCCTCCATAGCTCCCACAGATCCAGCAAGGTCAGGGTGACTCAGGCCAGGGGCCATATTGGTCACATCTCCTCATGGAACAAGAAACCAAAGTGGCATTGAGAGGGGCCCCCAGAGACAGCACTTTTCCCACCACCTGGGGTGGCCCTGGCCATGCTCTGTGCCCAAACAGGAGCCTTCAGCATCCCCATGTCCCTCACAGTGGGCATAAGGCTAGCTAGTGCTGCTGCTTCATTTTTATCTGCTCCCAGATTGCATTCCTGGCTGGGGAAGAACTTTCCTGCTCTGTACCCATCTGCCTTCCTCCTGCTCCTCTGCAGCAGAAGCTGCCCGTAGACCAGCTTGCACAGCCTCAGAACAGGCAGTTCTGACCTGATGCTGCTGATACAGGGATGTTCCCCAGAAATATCAGGAGCTCCCCACCTCCTTCAGCCTTGCTACCCTCCAGGAGTTTCCCTTGGCTCAGGGGTGCAGAGGGCCTGGCTCTGGGAGGGAGGAAAGAGAGGGTCTTTCCCACCTCGATGGTGCCAGCTTCCTTCCTCAGCTGCCACCTCTGCTGTCAGGGCTTGCCAGCCTTGAGAGAAGGCAGGTGGCCACCTGTGGTGTTGGCACTGCTTTGTGCTTGAGCTGTGCAAGTCTTCCTTGCCTGCTCAGGAGGGCTGAAATGGGGAAAGGGGAGAGGGTGGGAAGGCAGAGGCATAGCCTGAAAATGCATGCCAGAGCTGAGCACAGAGGTAATTATCATCATCAGAGAACATTGTCCCTGCTTTTGTCTTTAGCTCCAAACTCCTCTGCGAAAGGTAGAAGAAAGATGAATGCCATCTCTTTAATCATGTTATGGACTTCTGTTCCTGGCATGGGCCTGTTTGGGTGAGAAGTGGATGTTTCCCCATCTCAAGCTCCTTACTTTTCTCAGAAGATTATGACCTGACGTGGTGTGAGAAGAAAGGGGGCTTTGCTCATCTTTGCAGCTGACCTGTGTTTATTTCCTTGTTAGACTCTCATTCATCATTATTCTTATTTCCTGTAAGAGTGTGGGTCCTTTCTTAAGGCTGTGTGCCACACCTATGTGTAGAGTGGGTGGCAGTAATCAGCATGGCAACTAGTGAGGGAGACTTGTGGAGCTGTGATGTCACCAGAGAGCTGGATTCCCAGCCTATGAAGTCATAGCTGGGAAATGGGTACTCAGCCTCATCCCAATAATTACCCAATGGGACTGTAAAGTGTCAATGCACTAGTCTGTTGTGTGATGACTAACTATTTAAGCTCTAACACATGCCACCTAATAATTGCCACTTTTTTCAATTCCCTAAGATTCACTTATTAATAAGTTATTAAACATCCCCTTGAAATCACTGCATTGTAATGAGCTGAAATCACTGCTCACACAGTGATTGCAGTGCCCAAACTGGTAGGAAAGCACCTAAAATCCTGTGACAGGAGTGAGCCCTCAGTCTCAGAATGGCAGAGTAATCAAACTAATGTGCAGATATAACATCAGCCCCACCAATCATTCTTATTTCAGGATCTACCATCATCAGTTTTACTCTGTTATGCAAAGCTGATGGGCTGAAGAACTTAAAGTCCAAGTTCCCCATGCCCTGGGCAGCCATGATGAGGGTCTTAAGGGAGGAACCTGAAGGAAATGAATCATTGCTTTTTAGGAAGATTGCTTTGGAATCAGAAGTAGGAATGAAACTACTTTAACTGCGAACACTCTGTAGAATTCAAAGTTTGATTTTTTTCTGATCTTTGTTGTTAAGAAGTTCAGCATGAGAGGAATTTCTCTGGAAGAGCTTCTTCAGCATAGTCTGGGCATTGCCTGGTTTCTTCTGTCCTCACTGTTGGACCAACTGGTTTGCATCTCTTATATTTTCTACAGGTTGTGGTTTCCTGCAGAAATGCTGCCTGTGAAGTTGTACCAGACACCAGGAAGGGAGACTTTTCACTTATGAGAGCACCTCAGGCTCCCTGCATACCCTCAAGCTACTGTTCCTGCTTCCCTGTTCCCTTCCAGTCTGTGCATGCTGATGTTCAGTAGCTGCCACTGGAATAGCCTCCTGGCATTGAGACCCCAGTGAGAAGGGGAAGAGAAGGTTATGGAAATTCACACTATCAGGGCCCTTTCCACACTGTTATCAGCAGCGCCCTGATTCCCTCGTCTTGGGTCACAACCCATAAAAATGGAAAGATGTTCTGCTTCCTTTTTCCCTTTCCTTCCTTAGTGAGGACAGCTGACAAATGAGCAGAGCAGCTGAAGTCCCCCATCCAGCTGATGTCCTGAGCAGACTTTCTCTGCAGGGAACATGTGATGGAATGGATTTTCTGGTCAGGGCAGCCTCTGTGCTTCTTGGGCATGATCAGGCTTTCCTGATTTTCAGGCCCTGTTTGCTGCCATGTGCAGTTCCAGCCATAGGTATTGAAGAAGCAGAGACGCCAGACCAGCTTCTCGGGAAGAGGGAAGATTGCAGTTGGACCATTTCAAACAGGACTTCATTAATTATAAATGGACAGACTCCCTTGAGCTGCTGTAGCTCTGCATGAGTCACATTCTAACTGAGCATTCTCTTTTTTCTCCTGAGGAGTTGCCAAACGGGTTCTAAATAGTGTGATGGATAAATAAGGAACCAGCTGTGCTCTGCAGCCAGCCCAACCAGGGCCTTTCTTCAGCAGTAGCCCACAGCAATCTCCTCCCTGCCTCACTCTGCACTCCCATCCCTTGGGTTCTGCCATCTGGTCCTGCTCTCCAGGTTTCTTTTTCCTAGCAGCATGTCTTTGTCTTCTCTTGTAACCTCTTTCTCAGCACGTGGTCTCAGCCCTTGGTAATGCACGGACATGTGCTTAGACAACAGCATGACCAAGAAGTCCAGTTGCAGGACACCCAGTTGCCTGGTGTGTGCCTCCATCTCAGAGACTGTCCTGGCTAAATGAAAGCAGAAGGAACAATAAAACCAGCAAACCTTGGCTTTAGACTAGGAACTGCTGGACAATTTCTCTTCTGTTTTCTGACAACAAACCACTGCTTACACAGCTCTTAGCTGCCTGCTGGCGGCCTCCTCACAGGGAGAAGCCAAGACATACCCCAGGGCCCTGAGGGATGCACCAAGAGTGCGTGGAAGTGGCTGAAGGGCCAGGCTGTGTGTCTGGCTGTAGTGGCTCGTCTGTTGGGTGGGAATGTCTACTTACCTGGGTGCCATAAGTATGAATGTGCTGAGCTGTGTGTATCTCATGGCACAGGCAATGTGTGGGAATGCTGTCCATGGAGGATTTGCTGGCCGTGTTTGCAAATTCAGAAGCTGCTTTTCCTGTCTTTCTGATGCCCATGGTTATGGAGATCCTCTCCAGAGATCTCTCTGTACTGTACCTTGAAATTATTTCTCTATCCAGCTCTCCACAGCTGCCATGTTCTCCCTCCTGGTGTGAGAGGTCTCTTTTCAGAGAAGCTGTGAGTTGTACCTCTACAAGGCTGGCTCCAAACCCTGATTTTTAAGCCAGTGAGGCTGGCCAACCTTCCCCTGCCCTTGAGCCCTGAGCAAGGGGAGCACTCCTTCCTCTGCGGGAGCTGCAGGCAGCTTCTGAATCCATGGAATGTGTCCCATCTGCAGTGCGTTACGGGTACGCTTGCAGCAGAGGAAGAAGCACATGTGGGTTGTGAACCCTTCTGAAGAGGAAGAAAAGGGGCTAATTAATTGAAGGGATACAGTGCCAGGAGCCACATCTGGGGGCCAACTGGCCCTGGAAGCATGGCTCCCAGGTGTTACTGCCCCAAGGGAATTGTGCAGAGCTGGTGTGGACCCAATGGGTGGGGTAATGCAGGTGTGAGGGCGCCTAGCAGAGAGGGGCCCCCATCAGTAGAGTCTTGAAGAGTGCCTTCTCCCTATCCTTTGAGAGGGCTCAAGATGATGTGACTTATGCTCATCTCTCCAGGTCACAGCCCACTTTGACCCCTCTGCCTCTGTCCCTGTGGCTTTGATCCTCAGCTGCCCAAGCACCCCACCCTCTCTGCCATAGACAGCGCAGGTGAGAAGTGTCATCAATGCAGGCCACACTTGCACCTCTTCTCTGCAGGGTCTGATGAGCCCCTTGCTTTCTGAACTGGCTGCCAGGTCTGCCTCATTCAGCTCGGTGCCCTGCCCCTGGAAAGCATGGACTTGTAGAGGTGCTGCAACTGTGTCTGCCCTCAGACTCTCCTCTGGTGCCATTTCTGCTGCCTAGAAGGTCACATGGTGAATTAAGGGAAGTGAAGGCAGCAAAAAGCACTTTGAGCTGCCTGCCTGAAGGTCGCGCCCCCAGAGGAGCCCTGTGCTCCCTGCTGCTGTGGGCTGGGCTGTCAAACCCTGCTTGATGGCTTATTGCCCCATCCTCACTCTGCTGCTGCTGATCTCTCTTCCCAAGTGTGGGCTTGACCTCAGAAGCAAGCAGCCCAACCATCCACACTCTGCCTGTGTGAGTTCCTGAGCAATGAGGTATTTCATGTTTGCCTGCTGAGCCCCCGCTGAGCTGCATGCTGAAGCCCAACCTGCACTAGGACTCCCCACACAGCCTGCCCTTCCCCTTTTCCAATGCGTTTGTTTTTGGGAATGGCCAAATATGAAATGAGCCATGGAGCACCTGCACATAACCCCTGTGTCCACAGCTCCTTGTGCCAGACAGCCCTCAGGTGGGGGGCTTGGGGGCCACTGCCCTCAGCTGGCCCCTGCTCTGCTGCAGCACTTCTGTGGGATCAAATGGTATCAGCACATCCCTGAAAAAGCTAAGGAGTGTTTGCATGTGTGAGGCTGCAAGGAGCTCAGTGTCCAGCTCCAGGGGGTTACTGTAAACACATAGCTAAGCTGATTTGAGAAGGGATGCCAGCTCCCTGGGCCAGGCTCCACCGCAGCCAGGGGCAGCTGCAAGAGGTGCCAGGGGGCCGTTAATGGCTCTCTTTGGTTTGCACATCTCATTGCTCAGCCCCATTAGGGAGGCACAAGCTCCTGCAGCCCCACTACCACTGGGGCCCCAAGTGCAGGCTCCTGTGCACGTGTTGTCCCCTGGGGATGCTGCAAGTCATCTTCTTCTCTGGGGTGATCCAGCACCTCTAGGAAGGAGGAATCCACTTGTGCCCCCTGTTCTGGGATCTCTTGCTCTGGCTTTGAGCATTACCCTGGGTTTTGGCTGCTTTGTTTATGGCTTTGTTTATGGCATTGATAATTTTCTCGTGTCAGGTTTAGGCACAAGCATTCTTTCCACTGCTGCATAAGAAAGTAATTAGGTGAGGATGGAAAGGACATTCTTCTTCCTCAGAACAAAGAAACAAGCCATGGCTGTTACTGGGCATTGCTTATGACATCTCCAGCCATGCAAACTCCTGCCCAAGTGACTGTCTCTGCCCCAATAGGACAGAGAGGCAAGCTGATTGCATCCCAGGAAGTGCCAAAGCACCCTCTGGTATTTCTGCTGCTCTGTAAGCCAGCTTCCAGTACCAAGGTAAAGCCTGAACCCACTCAGCCCATTATTCTGGTCACACTTGCTCACCTGTGGAGTTACCTCCCATCTCCCGCACTTGCCGTCCCTAGCCAGAAGGGATGTGTTGAAGTCCTGCTCCACTCCAGAACCAGCATGCTTTCAGGGGGATTCATCCCCTGTGCTTTTGCACCTTTCCCAGCTCCTCTGCACACTGGAGCGTAGGCAGCAGTGCTCCCATCCCAAGAAGGGGGTGGCTGTGGTCTGAGAGAGCCTAGAAGTCGAGGAGCAATGAGAAGAAGGGAGATGGAGCCACTGGTTGTAAATAGGAGAGGCTTTAGGAGCACAACTGCTGGAGGCTGGAGAGATAGAACTGGGGGAGCTAGACAGACCCCTCTGCCACAAAGCTGTTGGAAAGCAGACAGCTTGGTGAGGACCAGGGAAGGCAGCACCTGTAGTAGGAGAGGCTGAAGGGAGAGGAGCATCAGTGGGATGAGGCTGTAAGGGGCTGGGGGAGCAGTGGGCACAGAAGGGAAGCCAGTAGTCTATATTGCAGTCACCCCACACATCAAACGAGACAAAAGAAATTAGATAAAATCATGGACTGATAGGACAATTTGCCTTTTAAACCCAGCAGCTGAGCTGCAGCATCTGGCTGAAGGAGCCCCTACCCTACGGGCTGCTGGAAGGCATAAAGGTGCACCCAAAGGATCACTCTGTGCACACACAGAGTTCCTTGTGTTCTCCTGCAGACATCCAGCTGCTGCACTCAGGGTTACCACAGGACCCACTGCAGGGACAGAATCCAGTGAGTATCTCCTTCTGGTGTGCATTTGCAGTGCCTTCCTCTGCCTCTTTGCATGTAGAGATGCAGCAAGAGGCCTTTAGCCACCCACCAAGGTCACCAATGCTTCTGTGGGTTGGAATGAGCTCACCCCAAATAAAGGACAGTGTCTGCACTCCAGTGGGAGGATTTGCTCCTTGCCCAAGACAGCCAAGAGCAGCGGAGAGCTGTAGAGATGTGGCAGAGCACAAGGTCAAGCTGATGTGTGTGGCTGAAAGGGGATTTGTGTCCCTGTTCTCCCTCCTCCTACTCTTCTCTGTCTTTCTCAGTGCATATAAAGCAAAGCAGTCATTTCAAGTCCTCCCTCGACCTCTTAATACTCAGGCAGAGGCAGATGGAGGGAAGGAAGGATGGACATCTACTCTAAGTTCCTGGAATATGTCTCCTGAAAGATCTCTCAGGCTGAAGGACCAGGAGCTTATAGGTGGGTCCTTTTCTAACCTGGACCTATACAAGGAAGGTATATGAATGGGGTTGAGACAATCTAAGAGCTCTGGAGCCAGCGTGGGATAGCCAACAAGGCTCTTCCCACTGCCGTGCCTTTCTCCTGACAGATGCGATCCAGAGCAGCTCCAGAAGTCCCCAGACGCTGAGGGGCAGCGGTGTATTCCTCTGGCACCCGTGTCTTCTGCTCCGTGCACCCCACAGCCGGGGCCGCTCCACCTTCCCAGAGCGTTCCCAGCTGCGGCGGGGGCCGGCGGGTCGCTGCGGGCCGGGCGTCGGGGCGGGCTGCGGGGTCTGCACGCCGGCTGCCGGACCGGCTGCGGCCGGGTCTCCCTGGCCAGGCAGGGGTTAAGGCTTCTCTGTTGTAGTTTGTTTCCCTTTGCCAAAGTGGGTGTTGCTGGAATGTCTCCTCTCCTAAGAAGGGGGGCCGAGCCGTGTCCTCTGGAGAGGGGGGATGTCAGCATCAAAAAGACACAAAGGGGGAGGTTTCCAAAAATAAAACCCTCCATCCCCTCCAGGCGCTGCCAGTGCCAGAGGCAGGCGCGAAGGTGCTTGGAGCTGCCTGCGGAGCGCGGGATCTCGCTGGCAGCCCGGCGAGCGGGGCCGGCCGCCCTTCTCCTCTTCCTCCTCCTGCGGGGGCCGCCCGGCAGCCCTCGCCCCTGCCTCAGCACTGCTCTCTGCCTCCCTGGCCCCGGTGGGCGGCAGGTCCCGTCGGAGTCCCGGAACGGGATGGGACGGTGAGCGGGGGGCGGAGAGCCGGCGGTCCCCGCTGCCCCGCGCCCGCCGGGGGATGCCAGCCGGGCGCTGAGCGCTCCGCACCGCCCGTCTGCCCCGCCACCGGCTGACACCATGCGGGGCGCTGCCGCCAGCCTCCTCCCGCTCACCTTCGCCGTCCTCCTGGGCTTCGCTCGCTGTGGGCCGGACTCGGCGGCTAGGCTGGAGCCGGGGACCGGGGGGGCGACGCGGCTGCGGAGCCGGGGGGCTGCCCTGGGGGCGGTGGGCACGGCGCACAGCTTGTCCCCAGCGTCCCGGTCCCCTCCACCGTCACGGCCCCTTCCCGCCGCCCTCCACGTGGACCGCGGCTCGGCGGCCGCCGCAGGGAGCCCGAGCGGTGCCGACGGCCGGAGGCAGCGTCCCGACCGCGGGCTGCCCACGCCCCGGGGCCAAGCGGGCGATGCTGGGCTCGGTCCCGGCGCGGGACAGAGGAACAGGCAGGACTCTTCCCGCCAGCGCCAGGGCAGCGGGCTGAAAGCGCGAGTCGTGCCCCGGGCGAAGGAGCCAAGCGGCAGAGGGAGGATGGCGGGGTAAGTGCTGCGGCCGGGGGGGATCCTGCCGGGGGTGCGTAGCGTGAGCCCCGGTGGTCCCGGCGCTGGGGAGCCCCAGACTGAGGGGCCCGGTCCCATCCCGAGCCCCGTGCTGCATCCCCTTTTCCACCCCACGGGCGCTCCCGGCGCTGCCACGTTCCCCGCGGGATGCCGGGGCAGTGCTCCCCCGCGACCGGGTCCGGAGCGGCGTGGGAACCCACTCGATGCTCGCCGTCGTGCGGCGCGTCTGTCCCGCGTCTGTCCCGCGCCGCTCCCGGCCACTCGCGGGTGCGCGGTGAGTGTCGGTGTGCACGCAGGCGTGGCGGGTAACACCAGGGTGCGTGGGCCGCCGGGCCGCCGTCTGCCAGTCGTGGCGGTGTGCGGTTCAGGAGTGTTCGGATGTAATGCCCTTCTGGCAGATCAGGGCCTCGGCTGGCAGACAGCTGCGCGGCAGCGGGCAGGGTGTCCCAGCTGCCCTCTGGAGCTGCCCACGGCTGTCCTGGGAGGTGTGCAGGGTGGGGGACTCCCGAGGGGGATGTAGTATGATTTAGGTGGTGGAGAGGTGGAGGGGCTTGCTTGGCTCTGCGGGACGGAGTCTGTCGGCTGCCGCTCTTGCTGCAGGTACCTGGCCTCTTGGCTCCTTCCTCCCGTAATGGGCCCCTTGTAAGCACTCCACGCCGCAGCTTCCCATGGCTTCAGTTGGCTCAGCCGAAGGAGGCTTCCTATGACTTGCCTGGCAGGGCTTCTTCCAGCTCCAGTCTCTGGCTGCAGCCCTGTGGAGGTGGAGGGGATATATGGCGAGGCCAGCTGCTCTGTTGTGAGGGGAGCCTGCGAGCGGGACGTCTGGCGCAGGGCTGATGTACTCTTCAGCTCAGGGCCCCTTCCTCTGCAGTTCCCTCGCTGCTCCCCCTTGGCTGATGCCCTTCAAGATTAGCTCCTCTGCCACCTGGGCAGGGCTACCAAAACCATCTAGCAGGAGTTTGACCAACCCATGTGGCACTGTGCGTGTCCTCTCTCATATGAGCCTCGCTAGGGGGATTATGGGGGCAGGCTCTGGGCTCACAGCCCTCTGACATGGGCAGAAATGTCTTCTGCTAACATCTGGTGGGGAGCTTCACTAGAACACAAAAGGTCTGTCTCTGAGTTTTCTCTCTCCCCTACTCATCTCCTTGCAAAGTTTTGAGACAGAACTGTTTTCTGTGCCACTCTGTGTGCTTTCCTTCAACAGATCCACAGAAGCACCAGGTTTGCTCTACTTCCATTATGTTTAATACATAAAGTATCACTAACAGCTAGGCATATAGGTTCTGAACTTACCCAGTTCATTATCTTGGCTTGTCAGCCACCCAGAGAAGGAGTCTTGGGAAGATCCAGTCCCACTCAGTCAGATTTTGACTTTTTTGGGCTCAGAAAGATTTTACCCTTTCTGCAGTTGGAATGCTGTCAGTGTTGCTTTGGGGTCATGTAGCAGTTTGGTTGAATTTGAGTCATCTGATACGAAGCATGTTTGTTTTCAGACTGCAGCTGCTTCTGGTGACAACAGCTGGCCTGCGCTTCTCTCAGGAGCATGCGGGCAGCCCCAAGGTTCACACTGTGTTCAGAAGAGCACTGAACCTTTTTGCAAATAGCTTTCATCCCTTAATCCAGGGTGTAAACAGGGATGATTGGTCCAGCACTTACACACAGTTTACCTGTTATCATCCATATCTGAGAGTGCCATTGCTTCCAAGCTTAAAGGAAGGACGACCTGTGTTCTAGTGCTGTGTTTCTCGTGCAGGCTCTGCTGCAAGTTCTGCCTCTGCTCTGCACTGGAAGATCAAGGCTGGGAATACAGAGCTTTCTCCAATCCCCAAGAACTTCAGTTCTGGAAAGTGCCTGTAATGGCTTTCTGTCTGTTCTGGAGTCCAAAGCAGCACTTTTGAAGCTTCTCCATAACCTACTGTCTTCAGAGCTTAAGAGAAAGCCTAGCTGAAATAATTGTCTGTGCGGAATCACATGGCGTTGCTCCTCACGGAAAGCTAGTTGCTGCTGCCTCCAGCCATTCTGTGAGACTCTGTCCTTCCACCTCATCCATCTTCTTATGCCCCTTGCTGCACCAGACACATTTTCATCCAGGAAACTCAGGGCCCCTAAAAACTTCAGTTTGTGATGTTTCATTTTTTTGCTAGGTGGGATATTTTCTGTTCTGCTATTTACACTGAACTTCTGCTAGTTTTAAGTATGACAACTTTCATTTTCCCTTACTCAGGTAACTTTGCAGGCACACTAAACCCCGGTGCTATTTATTTATACAATTATTTTGGCCTAAAACTCTTCCATGTGTTGCCTTTCCAGATTCCTCAGTCAGAGCTCTCTGCTGGTACCTCCAGGGGCCCTGCATAGTCCTGTGGTTGAAAAACCCAGTTATTGGTACTATATGCTTTTCTAGATAATTATTTTCTCACCTTGTCTGATAGCTGTATAACCAAGATTGAGTTTCTTTCCTGGGGACTCTTTGGATGTGTCTGCCATCCTGCTCATGTCTGACCTTTTCACAGGTGTGACTTGTACAAACAATTTCATGAATGCATCCAACTTCAAGACTTGCAAGAGCTGGGTTTTAGTATTTTCTCCAGAAGACTCATTGTGAGGTGATGTTTGATATCCCAGCAAACATCACAGAAAATTACTGACTTCTGACACTGAGTGAGGAAAACAATCCACCCCAGAAAACATCACTGCTTTCCTGTGCTCAGCTTAACATTCCTGTTACTCCAGCTCCCCTGACTAGAAGGATTTTCCTCTTGAGTGTTGCAGGTTAGGGCAGCCCTGACGCATGCCAGCTATGACTGTACGTGCGTGCTTGGATGCATCCCTAATTTGGGCTGGCCAGTCCTGCTGGGAGGACACTGTGGGCATCTCCCTCTACCTCTGTGTCCCCTGGGATGTGTCCCCCCTTGTTCCTCTGCCCCGTGGCTGGGAGGGTGGGTCACAGTGATGAGGAAGGTGGGTAATGGGAGAGTAATCGGGGGCAGCCTCTGCTTCTGGTACCTGCCTGGACAATTTCAAGGGGCATGTGAGGCTTCCCAGGTAGCAGGCAGAGAGTCCCACACTCATTCTTTCTCCCTCCCATTTTCTTTCTGGGTATTCTGCAGCCCAGGTCACATTTAATTGCTGTTGTGGACACCATCTGTGTCTGTATAATCCTGCTTTACCCAGGCTTTGTGGCATACAGGTTCTTGCTGCAATGTGTTTATAGGATTGCTCAGGAGCGGAGGCAGTTAATGCTGATGTGGACTTGGCAGAGGGTTTTCAGTGACTCATCGATGCCAACAGCCTTTTGCTAATGTTCTTCACTGGGTCTGACTGCAAATATTTCATACGCATTTGGATGAATTTCACTTTCCTGCAGTAGAAAGGCAGACCTGATGATCTAATGGTCCCTCTGGCCTCCTGTGAGGATGCTGTAAATGGCCTGAATGGAGTCAGCATATCTGGCAGCATTGAGTTCTCTGTGATGCTGAAAGATGATGCATAGATTGCTATTAAAATAAGTGGTGAAAAAAAGGGTTCTACTGAATGCTTCAGAAACAGTATGCGATCATTGCTGTAAAAGCCATGATCTTACTACTGTTTTCTTGTTTTCCCTCCCCCTGGTGCCTGTTACAGTTGCTTGGTTCTTGTTTAAGATAACACCTGGTCAGCCTGAGTGTGATCCTGATGGTGGCCTCTGGCTGCAGCAGCAAAGGAGGGGATGACGGAGTGGCTCGCGGCAGCCCCTGTGCTCAAGGAGAAGGTTGTGCCAGTGCATCCAGTCAGGGGGTATGAAAGGTACTTCTGGAGGCTTCATGGCACTGGCTTCAGTTCTGTGGGGAGTGTCAAGGAGATATCTATCCCATAAAAGGAGCAGGCCGGTGAACAGTGCCTGGGAGCTCCTGTGCACCAAGCTCAGCATGCCAGGGATTATACCTGGGCACGGATGGTGCATGCTAGCCACAGAATAAAGAACAAGCTTGGTTTGCAGTTGCTTACTGCTTACTGCTCTCTCTTTGGAGACCTCAGGGTGTAGCTGGCACTTGAGGCAGAGGCTGAGATGTGGATCCAGTGCCCCACTCTGCATTTTCCCAGAAATGCACTGAGCTATGCCTTAGGGTTTTCTCTGGCACTGTGGCTATTTAGCTGCCTGAGCTATTCAATGCCCTTTCTCTCCAAAAAGGGGGAACTGGCTACTGGAAATGGTCTCTGTCTGCTTTGGTCTGAGCCAGGCTAGGGACTATTTTGGAAGGTGTTAAGTGGCCCATGAGCCCTGTAGCAGTACAGTGTTACAGGCAATCAAGTCTCAGTGCCTTTGAATGTTCTCAGCAATGTTTCATTTCCCAGGATATGTGCTAGGTGACCTGACCCTTAGGAAGGCGAATACATTAATTAACCTATTCCACTGGTAAGGAGACAGAGATAGGAAAGAACAATTGTTTGCTGAAGGCTTGTTTTGGCATCAGTGTTAGGGCTGGGATTAGGGTATCCCATGGAACATACGAGGTTCAGTGGAACTTCAGCTTGCAAGACCCGTGTGAGGACATGTCTTCCCTTCTGCTCTGATCTGGGACTGTGCTGAGTTTCCTTCCAGCTGGGACAGCTGCTGACCCCTCCACATGGCCACCCATCCTCTGGTCCCTCTGCAGCCCAAGCTGCCCTGGATGAGGGTGAGAGTCGTGCTCCCATTTCCTTGCTGCTGTGCTTCCTGTTCCAAGGGGTGGGCAAGCAGGAAAACAGCTGGATGTTAAGCTCAGGCAGCTGCTGAATGCTTCAAAGTTACGAACGTGGCTTTGGCTTAGGTCATTGTTAGGTCTGCCAGGGGCTTGGTGTGTCCTTTTGCCTGGCAGGTCCTCTTGCAGGTCCTCTTGCCTGGCAGCTTTGCCTGCTGCCTTGGAAGCCTTTGTTCCCTGTGTGATGAGGGGTGATCAGAGGCTGCTCAGTGTCCACAGGTAGCTGCTCAGGGGTCACCCCCGTTGTGGTGACACAAGACCTGGAGGGACCATGCCACTTTTTTGTTCTCCAGAAGCAGTGCTGGATGGAGAGGCCCAGGGCTGGACATGCCCCACAGGGGGCTCATGTTTGAGCCACATCTTTGCCTAAAGTGTTGGTGGTGTCATGTGCAGCAGGACAAATGGATGTGGAGGCCACCACTCTCTCTCAAGCACCATCCCGCAATGTTGTAAGCATGCCATGCTCCTTAAAGTTCATGGGATTCATTCTGAATTCTTTGTAAGTCAGTACAAACCGCATGGTGTTCAAACCAGGCAAATGACAACAAAATGCTTTAAGTAGAACCAGACGTGCTCAGGAATGGGTCCCATGCAGCAAAGCTTCCATAGCTATTTTCCTGCAGCTGATGCTCTTGCTTACCTGTGCCTCATGCTCTGTGAGGTCTTGCACACTGGGCTTTCATCAGCAAATAGTCGTGGTTCTTCTCTGCCCTCCAGTACTACCTACATGTTGTTCCTTCCAACTGCTCACTTCCAGTCTTGGAGGTCCTCCCTGCCTCCCTCTCTTCCCATTCTCTCATCCAGGACGTTATGGTAGGAAGGAACATTCCCATCCAGGTACTCCTTCAGCCCCTGCCAGGTTGCTCTCCTCTGCATGTGGTGGGCTGTCCTCCCTCCAGGAGCCTTGCCCTGGTTGGTGCTGGCATCTCCCTTCACTCGGGACTGGCAACTCATGTCTGGGGTTGGCAGTGACACAGAGTGGCTCTATTAATGAGAGGTTTGTGCTGAACCCAACAGGGGTTTCATGGCTTCAGCAGTGATTTTGTCTGCTCAGGCTTGGGCCCCTGTCTGTTTTAGCCTCACATCTTTCTTCCTGTGACCTCTGTCTTGATGCTGGCATTGACAGCAGCTAGCTGTCCCTCCAGCATGCCTGTGAGAGATGTAGATAAAACTTAAACTTTAATCCCATGAAGAACTAATAGTATGATTCAAGGCCAAAACAGCTTCTCTGGAGAAAGTAGCTATTTTGCCTACAAGAAACATGATTATCTGGATAAGTTGAGCTGGGAAAGGGCAAGGGCTTTGCTCATTGAACAGACTGAATATGACTTACAAGGTGTGTTTCACCTGTGCCAAAGGAAGAATGCGAGCTGTGACAGTCTAAGCAAAGATGCTTATGCTGCTGCTTGGAGTAGAGTCCCTCACTGGATCTTAATTACCCAAAGACCTGCTCCAGCTCAATGGTTTTCTCTCTTTACTGATCAGGACACCTTAAAAATATTAAAGGCCTTGTGGGCTCTTATGCAGTAAATAAAGGAAGTTTTTTTTCATTGGATGCTTTCTGGGGATGTCTTAAGAAACAGACTCATACATCTCTTTGGGTTGACAGACAAAATGCTGGAAATTGGCGCTCTTGCCCAGCCAGAGCAGATATGAGTGGGTGCTAGAATTACTTTGGCTTGTTCTGCTTGCAGGAACCCACACCAAGCATTTAAGTGCTTTCTCCCTATAAAAATCTGCCCAGGGTAATAAAACATTGATCCTGAAGGACTATATAGCACTTTAAAAACTATGTGGCTTCTCAGACCACTTCCCTTTCCCACATGGAGCAATTGTACCTCTACAGGCAACTTCATTTGTGAACACCAGAACAATCCTTGGCATACCTGCCACCCACTATCCTTGGCTCTCCTAAAACATGAGCCCCACAGCTTGAGCCCTGGCACTTCTGGAGTCTCATGCCATATGGATGCAGGAATCAGGAGGATGCCATTTCAGAGCAGGACCTTCCTCTAACCCTGCTGTGTTCATGTTAAACTCAACCAAGAAGACAAATGTGCATGTTGCTGTGGTTCCTGTAAATTCTGTCAGCAGTTCCGACTGCCTTGTCCAGCATTAGAAATAAACCATACTCCCCACTTCATTTCCAGAGGATTTGCAGAGCTTTCAGGCTGTCTATTTCTAACTTTCTATCTTTTCACAACTGTTCTTTCTCATCTATCTAGACATGCAAAAGTTACCTATTCCTAAAATCTTCCCTCCATGGTGAGTAATAGTCTTGGAGAGCACCCTGGAACTTGTTATTCCTTCTCATTATAGACACTCAAATATGATGTGACCAGAGGAAGCAGGATTAGCTGCCTGCTTGGGCATTGCAGAGCACCTCTTAGAGGCCCAGCACTGTCTGAGAGCTGTATGTTGTCAGTCATCCCTACCTGAAAATACATAAGAAAGGAGAAGTGGGGAGGATGTAATTTATGTAAGGGCACTCAAAAAGTTGCTGCAAGAAAATCCTGGATTCAACACTCATGGAAATTATTTGAGCATCTTGGAATTAGTGTAGCTCTGTGCACATAGGTAGACACAAATTTCATAGCACCAGAGAGTCCTCAGCCCCCTGGGTCACTGCACTAGAGACAGATAACAAATGCAGGACTGGGGTGCTTGCAAAGGGAGAGCAAGCTGGGGAGCGTCCCAGCGTGCGGCTTCTGGCGTGCCATTCCTCCCAGGGCAGGGCTGAGCAATGAACAGCCACAGGCAGCAGCAGTTAGGTGGAGAATGAAGTGTTGTCTTCGGCTGAAGCAGCTCGGGACATTTGCGGAGGCGAGATACTATGACCAAAGTTGAAATTGGGCCCAATTTACACCCCAATACCACGAAGGACGATGAGATCTTTAATGATCTTTGGCTGCTGGCCTCCAGTTGCTCTCAGGAGGAAAATGGTTCCTCTGAGCACTGTGCCAGGAATCCAGCATAATGCCAGTTCAAAAGGGAGCTACTCTCTCAGGGATCACTCACACTGCAGCATTCACAATCCTTGGGGGTTTCTTTTCCAGGCACTTAAACAACTCAGCCCTTGTCCCATTGGTTTTGATCTCAGCTGCTGGTCCATCTGGAAGGAAATATCAGATGCTGCAGGAAATAATTTTATGGGTGACTCAGAGGTGATGGCTGCAGCAAGACCTCAGCTTCCCCCTCTCCTAACCACGCTGCTTTGTCTCTCTGCTTAGGCCAAATGTCTGTGGCAGACAGTGTTGCCCAGGATGGACCACAGCTCCAGGCACAAACCGCTGCATCAAACGTGAGTATGACAGTCTGAACCAGTGCGAGTCTCAGGATGCACCCCTAAAACGTGCTTGAATACTGCTGTGACCCCACACACATCCCATGCACTGTGCCAGGGCAGGGGATAAATCATGGGGTCTGTGGAGGCAGTGCCACAACGTTGCTGTGGGACTGCCAGGGTGTAGGTCAGCTCTTCCTGTCTGCTGGCAAAGTCTGAGTACGTGAAGTAATTGTGGTTTTACTTCATTACTGTTATTAGTGTCCATCCATGGCAGGATCTTGTTGGGGCAGGTCACTGCAGTGGCACATTTATGTGTGAGTTTTGGGCTCTCACTTGTCCTGCTTGGAGCAAAGACAGGTCTGTGAAAGTCCCAGCAGTTGGGAAACAGCAGACTGGGGCAGTACTCATGTGGATGAGCATTGCTGATGGTTGAACGGGGAATCAGGGCTGCAAATTATCCGAGCGCTGCTAAGGAAAGCAATTAATGGATTTGGCACAAGGGCTGGGATGGGTGGGGCTGGAGTGTGGAGCACCACGTGGGATGTAAAATGGCAGTGAGGTGCAGGGCACTCCTGCAGTGCAAAACTGCCTGGCCAGGACCCTCCTGCCTACCCACAGAGGAAGTATGAAGTGTCCTGCTCGTCCAGGCAGCCCTGGTACAGCCCTGTGGGCTGCGGTCATTGCGGGCTTCCTGACACAGCACTGGAAGAAAAGTTGTTTGGGTAGGCACCAGCGCAACGCACACCACAGACAAGTGAACTGTCATCTTCATCCTCAATAGCTCTGCAGCCACAGACTGACCCGTGCTGTGACCCCTGTTCCTCAATAACAGGGTTGGCCCCCGCAGTTCATCTGTGGGCCTTCCCAAGGGACTGCTGGCCCCGTGCACCTGCCTGATCGCAGGGAGGTGCGGGGCTGCCTGCGGTGCTCGGTCAGCCGGGAGGGCAGGGAGCACAGGCAGCGGGCTGGGTGGGAACGCCCAACCCAGAATAGCCGAGAGCATCTGCCTTTACTTGAGTGGCAGCAGCTGCCCAGATGTTAAGCAGGGAAGGAGGCTCAGCTTTGTTTGCCGCGGGATCTCACGGCGCTTTGGCCGTGCTGGGGTAATTGCATTAGCAATCGCTGTTTGGGAGCAGGGGGCCAAGGGCTGACTCACCTCCCTTCTCCTTCTCCCCTGCCGACAGAAGCCAAACGGTAGAGAGCATGCTGTGCTGCCAGACAGTGTCTGTAAACACAGCGCGGGGCCAGCCATGGCAGCATCTTTCTCTCATTAGGGATTTTGGTAGGAGCAGTAGATCTGGGCTTGCAGCCACGCAGGCTGCCTAGTGATTGCTCAGGTGCTGAGCCCTTGTTCCCAAGGATACATTAAAAGGACAGTGTCAACATGCTCGGGCCTGACAGTGTCCCCCCGACAGGGGATGGTAAAGTTCAGGCAGGACTTCGGTGGAGACTGGCGATGTGTAAACATAATTTCATTCCCAGCTACCTCCCTCTCTGGGCTTTTCTGTTGGAGTTCAAGCTGCTGGAGACATTCAGCTGTTTTTAAGCTGCCAAGGCAAGCTGGACGGCCCATCCCACTTAAGTTTCTACACTGTAATGCTGTTTAATGTCTGTTCCCATGATCTTTGATATGTGGCATATCAAGGAAGTTAGTGGGGTAGAAATGCAGCCAGAGGGAACCTCTTAAGAGTGAAGCCTGGAAAGAATTGGCATTCAGGTGTTGGACAGATCCTTGGTTTTCAAGGATTTGAGTCTGGGTACAGGGAAGACAATAGGTCAAATTGTTGCCATAATCTACTTCCTCTCACCTACCAAGGGTGGTGGTTTCTTCCTTTACCCATGCTTTTCTAGGCACTTTACTCTTTCAACATCCCTGCATATGACTTAAATCCAGCATTAGGGAGGTGTCTCTCAGTATGTTCCAGATTTGAGGACCAAAGTTGCAGTGAGAACTTACGGAATTTTCAGACGGTCTGTGCCTGGGAAGATGAAAAAGAGAAATATCTTTCCCTGGAGCAACAACATCTCCTGGGAAAGTGGAAATGAGCTGAAGGAGTTTAGGAGGAAGACCTTGCCTATTTGCAGCAGGCTTGATTTCTCCCCACACTCTGCCAGGTCATCTGAGCAGGAATAACAGGTCACACTGAGCTGCATACAGGGGCTGTATGCTGTGAGGCTCCAGAGGTCTTCTCACGGAAGGGGCCATTAGGGATAGTGAGCTGCATCTGAATGTGGGCCTGAAGGGTTCAACCTCTTGCCTGTTCAACTTTGTTCTGGACTAAGACTCTGGCCGTTACGTCCTTAGTTTGGCGGAGAAGAAACCTGTATACACAAGCTGGCCAGAAGCCCTCTTGCACTGCCCACACTTTAGGGGCTGCAGTGGCTGCAGTGTACACTTGTCAGTAATTAGCTGCTGCCTATTAGCTCATCATGCTCAGCCTCCCCCTGTCAGTTTATCAGCCTCCACTTTCATCAGTATTATTCATGATGGTTCTTTGCTGCTTCCAGAGATAGCACCCTGGGCTGGGCTGGGAATGCAGCATGAGCTTTTTTTCTGATGTGAATATTTTAAAGTTTAAAAGAAACATTTTTAATCAGTGTATCAGGAAGGACTGAATAAACTAATGCACTTTCTAATCTTATACAGATGGTCTTGTGGTTAAGATGGTGAATAAAGGTGCAGGGATTCCAGGCTGAGTCTCTGGCTCTGCTGTGGCCTCTCAGCGTGACTTCAGGCAGTCTCATTAGCACCTGGGGCTTTTCCACATCTGCGAAATGACATTCACATGCCTCTTCTTTTGTCTTTCTTCTGAATGGTGGCTATAGGGTTTTTTGAACCCTGGCTGTTCTTCACTGAAGTTCTGTTTCCTCTCTGTTATTCCTGCATTGCTGTTGATCTACCTCCCTGTCACTCTGCACAGATCTCACTTGTGTTAAATTGTCCATCCCTTCTGGGTGTGCTCACACAGTCAGAGCTATAAGTTAGAACTGAGTTTACATACATAACTTTTCCATGAGAAAGTGGACTAAATCGTCCCAGTGGTACAAGTCCTTCAGCACCTTCTCAGTTTTCCTATGGAAGGCCTAGCTGATGGACAGGTTCCCCTGCATTTTAAATGGAACTGCACAGGACCTGCTTACAGTGAAGATCTACATCACTCTCCTAGATGAAGAGCATGAGCAGAGCTGCAGGGACTCAGTAATTGAATGTCAGCTTGCATGTCATTGCTCTACCCTGGGCCAGGTGTGCCTGCAAAGCAATGCGAGGCTGAACTTGGTGGCATTCCCCTCTGACAGGCCTAGCTGGGTGGTCAGAGTCATGCCACAGTCATCCCTGCTGTGTGACCTTGCTGGGATGACTCATCTCATGCACTGAAGATTAGACAGCACCAGACTTGATCTGTGAGGGCACTGCTAGATATTCTTGAGCAAACTAGGTTTGCTATTAGTGATACTTCAGCAGTGCTCCAAGTCTTATCCTTTATTAAGAGTTTTGAGATGACTATTTTTGTTTTCCCTAATCCCCAGCTCCTGAAACAGATGATTACATGAGACTACAGTGAGAAAAAATGAGTGCCTGTCAGCTTAACAGAAACTGTTTATAGTACCCTGAGCAGCATCTCAAAGTAACCCCTGAGGTCAGAAAACAGAAAGCAAAGAGAAAGATTTAAAAAATATATATGTATTTTAACCATCTTGTTTCTCAGTCAGTGTTATGGTATGGGGGGCCTGAATAGTGATTTCACACACTTGTCACTGGCAGTGCTGCCACTGACCGATTTGCTCTCCTTATATTGCTGATCTCCTATATATAGCTCCTATATATAGCTGAACTGAGTGAAAACCAGCAAATTTTAAAGCTCTTTCAAGTTCTTCCCGAGTCTGTAAAGGCAACTAGGAAGGGGATTAATGCCAGAGCTGAAATATTTCAGCCAGGGCAGCTCCCCATCCATCCTGCTTGAAGAGACCAGAGGACTAATCCCATTCTCTTCCTCCTCTTTTCTATGTAAACTGCCTTAGGGGCTTTTTAGAGTGCCTGGTCACTTATCACCACTTTCCTGCTGAAGGGTACAGTCTAAGGTGACTATGTTGGTGGGAGAGGTTGTGAGAACGGCTGTGGTTCCAGGTCCCAGCATCGTGGCTCTGCAGTATTTCAGCATGTGAAGTGGTTGTTTTCAATGGCAGGCTTCCTGGGCTGGTGGCCTTTGTTAAAACAGGCATTTATTGGGAGATAACAGTAGGGACTGGCAGCCTATTTAAATCACAGCTGAGTTTTGTATTATAAATTACATCAACTTCTGGAGTGCCAGACTTCCCAGAGACGGTTAATTCCTGCCTGACTAGGACCTTGTCCCTGTTCCAGAGACTACAGTGTTGGCTGATTTATTTTACTGGGGGATTTCATCAAAACCTCTGGCTTTAACCTGTATAGCCCTACGTGACTTGGGGTCTCCTTTTCTTTGAGATCTCCCTCTCTTCCTGAGTGTTAACATGGTAATAAATGTCACATGAAGCATTCCAGTGAGCATATCCCTGATCTAGTTAGGAAAAGCTGATGGCAGGCTAGTTTTGGGATGAGGGAAGGGTTATGGGGTCTATACTGCTGTGAAAGGAATTCAAGTGTCTGCATAAGGACTTCTCTCACTTGATGACAGCAGGATAATGTATGGATGGCACACAAGGAAAGAGCTGTCTGTGTGTTTGTTGTCCAGAAGCAGTGTTTCTCATGGGCGTGCTTGTATCTCACAGGAGTGGAGAGCACAACCAGAAAGGGAGGGACATGTTCATGAAAGCCCAGCAGCTGTGTGTGAAGGTGGTGGGATGCCCCTGCAGCCTCCCTGGGGCAGTCCTGGGAGAGCAGAAGCAGTGGCTTCACGGACTGAAACCCATTCACAGGGTTTCCATGTGGCTGGAGGTCCACCTTGTGTTGTCCAACAAGGTTTCGTTACCCTTTGACCAGCTGGCACCTTCTTTCTTTGAAGGACAACACTGTTTTCCAGTGCCTTTTCAATTACCCTTGGTCAGAGCAATGAGCCCGGTCCTACTGGAGCAATCTGTGGATTCCTGGCTGCCGCTGCCTGGGTTATAAACCCAATTTGGCATCTGTTGACTTGGGAAGTGTTAGGGTCCTGTGTATAATTAATAGCACTTTCTCCCGAGGCGCAAACTGAAGCTGATGTGCTGTAATTAGGAACACACACAGGCTCAGAGGGTGATTGAGGCATAAGGTTAATGAACTGGAAGTCCCCATAGCAGTGGAGGAATTTGAGCACAGTGACTCCAAAATCAGCTGCGGAAGGAAAGCTGAAAAGCACTGGAGGGGACAGGCCAGGGGCACTGTGCAAATCAGACCCCAAAACAGACTAAAGGTAACATGCAATCCCTTGCTTTGGGAATTAGGACCTATTCCTGTCCACAGCACTCTGGGCAATGCTGGAGGCCATGTGCTCTCTGCAGGCCATGCTGCTCATTTCTGAACTTTCTGAAATGAGTATGGTTGGAGAAGAGCTCTGCAGACACCAGTGCAGAGAACGGAGGTGACCTCATGTTAGGGGCCCACAGCAGTTGTAACACCCAGGCTGTGAAGGTCACCTGCCTGCAGAGATGAGATGGGACTGTCCCAGTTGTGCTGCCCCAGCTGGGTGTCACCACCATGGGGCTAAAGTCCCGTGTCCACTAACTGCCTTTCTGTGTCTCCTCAGCTGTCTGCGACCCGCCATGCCAGAACAAGGGCTCCTGCAGCCGCCCCCAGGTCTGTACGTGTCGCTCAGGCTTCCAGGGCTTCCGGTGTGAAGAAGTTGTTCCTGAGCAGGAGTACCACCCGCCTGGTGCCGTTGCTGCCTTCCAGCCCCCCACAAGCTCCCTCCGGAGGAGGACCAGCACAATAGGGCGGGATGCCTCCCCGCAAGGGGCTCAGGCGCCCATCCCACGGCACGTCCCAGCTGTGTAAGTCAAACCTGGTTCCTGGCAGGATGCTCCGCCAATCTCTCAGGCAACTAACACCTTGATCAGTTGGGCCACAGCCTCTGCTTCATGAGACCAGGCAATTTGGCTCTTGACGAAAACTCCTCCAGGGGCTGTGGGAGCTGACATAAGGGGGTCAGGTCCTGCTGTCCCTCCAAGGGACTCGGTTTGTATCCAGCACTTTGTCACAGTCCCCTGGCACACACAGGAATGGGACTGGCTAATGATGATCCCATGAGGAAGTAGAGCTGTGAAGGTCATCAATTTGCCCTTGTCCTGTTGGTTAATAGCCTTCATTGTAGCAGCAGGGTGGACAGAGGAGTGGTGGATAGATCTCTTTCCCAAGAGGGTATGTTTAGAGCAATATATCCAGATAGCACCCACAGAAGAGTACATAAACCTGAGGTGTGCTTGTCAGTGCTGGTATTAGCAAAGCAATGACACTCAGAGATGTCTCCTGGCAGACTCTAGCAATTATTGAGCCATTTGTTCTATATTTCTGAGTTATCGTGCTGTGGTTTCGGTCATTTTGGTACCCAGGTGGATGCCAGCATATTGGGTACAGAAACAAAGGTGGAGCTATTGGAGCTCAGAGGTCCATGCAGGAGGGACTCTGAGGGGTGTGTTAAGCTCAGGATGACAGCTGTGGCATCATCTGGTCTTTTGGGTGAGAAAGAACTTAGTGCTTCAGCACACTTGCCTCAGATCAATGCTGAGATGCTCCTGTACCTGAGCTACAACTCCTTCACAAAACTTTGTGTTTTGTGATGTCGAGCTGGAGCTGTAGCTGTTTTTGCTGAATGAGGCGGTGAAAATGGGAGAGATGTCTTTCCCTGATAAGCACTGCTAGTGTACCAGCAGCTTGGTGGGGATGGAGAGTTGAGAGTAGTGCCTGCTGCTGTACAACAATCCACACATACTGTTTGTTTGATTTTTTTTAGACCACCTCCACTTTTCTGTAAGAATCTGTGAACGTGGGAGCAAAGCGTTAGGCTGCATCATCCCTAAAAGCCCCTGTCTTTCTTGGAGCTGTTCACTCAGTTGCTGGGCCAGAAAGACTGGTTTTGTTGGTAGCCACCAAAGCAGAGAATTTTCTCATGGCTTCCAGCAGGAGCCTCTCAGTCATAGTCAGGAAGACATTACAGCAAATTACAAGTGCATAACCAGGCGGTAACTTCAGTTTCTCCTTTACTTCTCTGAACTTTTGGCTTTCTCTGTCAACATCACTTGGAGCTGCCTGAGGAGAGGGCAATTTGGCCTTTGTTTTTCTATTTTCCTGCAGGTTGTTTTCAATGTGCCCATTGCTTCTACAGTAGCTATTGCCTTTCAGTCTCTTTTGAAGCAGAGGCAATGCATGGGCTGGAAACATTTCTAGACCCTTGGCTGTCAACAATTTTGGAGAGGCTCAAATGACTGGCAGAGATTTTACTGGCACCAAGTAGTTCACTGAAGCTGATGTATCTTGGTGCCCAAATGGAAGACTGTCTGATAGAAATCAGATTCAGGAAAGGCAGAGGTGATGCTGGCAGGGAGAGGTGGCCAAGCCCCTGTAATTGCTGCTCTGAGAGAGGCTTGTTGCCCAGGTGAGCATGCAGCTCTCTCATGTGCCTGCAATCCTGGGCATTGCTGATGAGTTTCCCTGCAGTGATGACCTCCTCCTACTGCTCTGTGCTACCACCCTGTGTGGAGGGACTGGAGGGGAGGGAGAGCAGTGACCTTGGAGATACGGCACCTGTTGAAGGCTTTCCCAGTAAGGAACATGACCTCAGGCTCCGCACAGAGGACGGAGGGCTATGCAGGCGCTGGCAGAGCATTCTTGTCCAGTCAGTCAGACATAGCATCTAGTGATCGCTGAACTGGGACTGCTGAATGCCCAGCTGCCTGACGTACCTTAAATCCTCTGGCACTGTCCCAAGGAAATAGGACTCCATTAAGGACCATGCTGTGCTGTTCCTCCTTCCCTCCCCATGGAGGCCATAGGATGTCACCTTATCCCATGCTTCAGCAGGAGAATTTGACTATCGTCCTTCGCAATGGCCACAGGTGGGACACTGGGACAAGTCCCTTCAGCAGTCCGTGGCTCAGTGGAGATTTGGAGTCAGGCGTCTGAGGGAACCTGTGGGGACTTGTTAGCTGCTGCAGAAGCTGAGAGGCCCCCATTCTGTGCTGGTTGGAACAGCGAGTGCTCTGGAGAGCAAAATCCTGGGGGTGTTAGAGGCCCTCCCGGCATGGACTAGCTGCAAATCCTCCCTCTTCTTGATCTCAGCCTGAATCTCTGCCTGGAGAAGTAAAGCCCTGATGGATGATTGTGCGGGTGGAGTTGCACCTCAGCCCAGAAGCCGAGCTAAATGGAAACAGCTTTGTTTTCCTAAGGCTGGAGTATCAGCAGAATTCATGCTTATTTAGCAGGGAGTGTTCCCTTGCCCCTTATCCTCAGGATGGATGACCAGATGCCTTTGACTCTGGGCAGTGTGTGTGGAGGGTCCTGTTGCTGCCACCTGAGAAGGTCCCTTCTTCAGGAGTGTTGTGCATAAATCTGTAACAGCATTTGTGCCAGGGAGCTGTGCTGCCCGGATGGGATGTATGTGCTGGATGATGGCTGCCTGCAAAGCAAGGCATCCTTCCTCTTCACAGACAAGAAGAGATGTCTGGGACCTGCAAAACATTTTCCCAGTAATGCAGGCAAGGGAAAAGGACATAGCTGTGGTGTAAGGTGCTGAGAGTTTAATGCAGCTAAGCTCTTGAGGGCAGGGAGCTTCCTCTGAGAGGGTTCTGTTTAGGCAAGGCAGTTGCTGGGAGTTGCCTGGTGTTTTCAGGATGGAAAAGGAAGAAGGCTGAGTTGCAACATGCCTGGCCCACTGATTTCTGATCTCAGACTCTCCTCTGCAGCACCCTGAAGGAGACATCTCCTCCCTTCCTGATGAGAGGAAGGGCTATATGCAGCCCTTGAGGAGCTGTGGCAAGCACTCCTGGCCTGGTTACACTGGGAACCTCATGCCAGCAGGAAGGTTCTGCCAAAATCTCTGTTTTCTCTCCTGGAAGCGAAGGATTAGAACAGCAGGGAGCAAGCAGACGGGAGGATCTTGGGTGTGTGGCAGAGGTTGCTGAATGGAGAAAGTGTATTCCCCCCCATTTGAAAATTGTTCTATTTCATTTGAAAATCCTGTTCTGGTGGTAGTCACATGTCAAGCATGGTCCTTTGCAAAGAGAAGTGGAGCCCATGGGTGGATACAAAGCTGTCCACCCTGGGGTGGCCACTTAAAACATGACATTGAGAGCTGTGGCTTGGCAAAATCAGCTTGATGAGCTTGTTGTGATTGAGGACTAGCAGATAGAACAAAAAGTTCACTGCAAGGTCACTTGCTTTTTAAAGATGCTGCTCCAAACAGAGGCAGATTTGTCTTAATTGTTAAAGCAGGATCTGGAGCCTCCTGTCTTGCCAGCTTTGAACTTTCCACATTTATGAGAAAACGGGGAGCTTGCTTACTGCCTTACTTGGGTTGCTGACAAGTGTTTGGACTGTTTGTCCACCATATGTATAGCACTAGGAGGAGGTCTGTATTAGCTACATACCTATTGAATGCATCTTCTGCTCTTCTGCTCACTTGTGACTGTCACTCAGTTCACATTTAGGAGTGCTACAATTTATTAATATCCAAATATCAGAGAAAATAAAAGCCAGCCCTGGATGAGAAGCATCTCCCTGTTTAAGTGCATTCCTGTGGCATGGGCTGTGGCAGCTTTCCCACTTCATTTGGTATGGGACCAGCCCAGGAGATCCATAGTGCATGATGTTGAATTCCCAGGGTAAAACACTGGTGCGGGCCTTGTGCCACTACTGTGTCTTTATTCTTGTTACTTGAATGGCATATTTTGTCAGTGCAGATAAGCCCTAATTGCAGCTTTCTAAGGTGCTTCCCTTTTGCAATATGGTTCACAAGGTGGCCAAACATTTACGTTCCTTGATCCAAAGCCAACTTTGAGCAGATATCTGAGACATTGTTAAAAAATTGAAACTAAAAAGCCAGTGCCAGTCCGGGTGAGAACATGTGAAAAGAAAAATATGTCACTCAGGACAATGAGATCTCCATAAGCTCCAGATCTCGGCCTATTTCCTGCTTTGACATAGTCAAAAGTCCTTGGCAAGCTGCATGAGAAGCCTAAAGGAAAAACTCAAGCTACTCAAGAAGAGTGTAAGTGCCATTTTTCTTATATGAAAATACTCCTATTTTTAAATTACGTGATATACCTTCTCTAGTCTGGCACCAGATACAGTTGCTGTACTTTCTAGTGTTTTAAAGCTGTCAGCACCATTCTGGTTTATATGTTTTATGTATTTACTTTCTAGGGGGTTGCATACCCTTCAGAGCAGCAGGAGAATAGCTGGCTTTCAGACCCCTTTTTTAAACTCCAAATATGGTCTTTACATTAGACCTGGTTCTTCTGCACCTCCTTGGGAGCCATTCCTGTAGCTTAATGCAGCCTTTAGGCCGTTCAAATGCACTTTCCCTTCTAACTGAAAGAAGAGTGCTGCTACTGTCAGCTTAATCTGACACTCCATGCAAGAGACCAGGGTGCAGGGCAAATACATTGTACATGTGGTAGGTAAGGTAGTACAGAAAATCCAGTTTATAGCCTATTTTATATACTATACATATATCATTTGGGACATTTATGACAATACAATTTATATAGCAGTTCTATAAAAAAGAAAGTTGTTAGAAGAGCACTAAGGCCACATGATCAAATGCTGGGGAGAGTTTTCCTAATGCCTGAATTAGGATTGTCATCTATCTTGCTTTCAGCTCCCTTGTTCATGCGGATTACTGCACTTTCTCATACCTGACTGTGTGTTGCCTTTTTTGGTTTAAACTGGTACTTCAGTAAAATCAAAGCTGTTCTCTTTAGTTACGAGTGTTCCCCATAAATCACCAGCGCTAGCAGTAAACAAGGGATTAATTGAAGCTGATTTGATACAAGAAGTGGTTGAAATGAAGATTAAAAGTCTCTCTATAAAAACTACTTGTTCTCTTTTCCATTCTTCAGAAGCATCCTGAGAAATGCTGCCCTGAATGCTTGGTTGCTTGGTGGGATTGGTACCCCACTCTCCACACCACCTCATTTTTTATCACTTGCATGACGGCTCTCTTTAGGCAGAAACTAAACATCTAGGAATTAAGAAGACGTTCAGGCTGGAAAAATATTATCTATTACAGCTAAGGGAAAATATCCTCCATGGGAGGAAGAAATGCGGAAGGAGAGGCTGAGATTTTTCAGGATAGAAGTGAACAGCAAATTAGGCAGTGGGGGGTTATGCATGTGGTTGCATATGAGGGACTGAGAGTGCTTAGGACTTTGGAGGCAAAAGACCCAAGTCAGATGAGTTTTTTCCTGTGCACTCTGGGGTCCTGCTCTTAGTCAAGGTATTCTTTATTGCCAGAAAAGATCTTGACAAATTGGAAAGAATTCTGAGAGAGGGAGTGAGGGAGCTGAGGGGAATGGTTAACAGACCCACATCTGCAAAACTGAGCCAAATGTTGGCCTTGGAGGATGAGGAACATACTTGGAGGCTGAGGCTATCAGGAGGGGGCAGAGGGTATTAGGTTGCCTGTAGCCTTGGCAGGGTGGCCATGATAATTTTTCAATGGTATGGCTTTCTAAAAAGCAATGTGCCAAACTATTCCAGGGATGTAATGACAGGTTGATAATGACACTGGAGCTTTGCCTTCTCCATGCCTTTGGAGCTGTGCTGTTTCAGAGCTGGAGTCCAGGCGCTGCCAAAGCAGGTGCAGCACTCCACATCCTTTCTCACTGAGGAGTCTGTGAAACCTGTTCCTCCCTGGCAGTCCTTGGTGTGGGTACTGAGGGCCACATGAGAGAGGTGTAGAGCAGATTCGTGGTCATGGTACTCCTGAAGGCACTGGCTTTGCCATCAGGCATCATGCTTACATGGCCAGGTGTGCTCCTGGTTCCCAGACAGCCACTAGTCTTCTGGGTAGTGAGCAAGTGGAGGGATGGAGCCAGTACAGAACAGTACATCACCAGGATGCTCATTCTCTGGTCCTTGGCAGGGATGAGACTTCAAGAGTGGATAGCAAAGGTTACATCCCAACTCAGCTCTCATGGATTGAGTGCTGCAGGTGCAGGAGTCCTGTGTGTGGGGATGGAGCGATATGAGAAGACCTAACCACACTGAGGTAATAGATCCAAAGGCCAGGGCATCCTGATGGGTGTTTAACCATTATTTTCACTTAAAATATGTCTTAGATCTCCAGTGTTCCCAGGATGAGTGGGAGACCACCTGCTGTAGATGAAAAGCCTTCGCTTCTTCAGATGAGAGCACTACACACATCTCTTCAGCCCGTTGCTCTCATGCTGTGTGTGTGTGTTCAGCCACAAACTCTTCACCCCACTCACATGCCTGGGATGAGAGAGGCTTTGCCAGCCCTCTCCTTGTCCTGTGTAGAGCAGTGGGCAGGCAGCTGGCTCCCCCTACTCCCAGGGGTGCATGTGGGTGTGAAGATGAATAGGCTAAAGTGTTTTTTCAGGGCTTTGAAGCTGGCAGCCTAGTGAAGGGGGTGGGTGTTGCTAGTCAACAAAATGGAAATTAAACCTCAAATGTGCTTGTTTTCTCACTGTATTATGGGGGAGATGAGTGACCTCCCCACAGCCAGTGTTGAGCTTTTCTCTGGTTACTACCTCTGCAGCAGGTTTCATTAGATGGCAGCCAGGCCCTCAGCTCGCAGCTGTTGTGTCTTGTGGAAACAGAGGGCCCTTTGAGATGGAGATGTTAGTGTGCTTGTGTGTACAAACACGGGTTGATATGTTGTCCTCTCCTCTTGCATGCCACTGCCCTAAATACAGATCCTTCCCTGCCAGGTAGGACCTTATACTGGGGGGCACAGGGAGTAGGAGAGGAGCAGAGGAGGCATTGCTGTGGTTGGTGGGGGGTTGAAACCTCAGTGGGGTGGTCACATTGCATGACTGACAACCCAGCTCTCTGAATATGCCAGCAGCTTATGCCTGGGTTTGTGATGTTGCAAGGGCTGCAGCCATGGGGTGATGTCTGCAGTGAGATGGTGGCATTGATGGAGACCTGCATGTGATGGCAGCTGTTAGGATACTTCTGGATGTGTCTCTACTCACTAAGGTGTGAGACTGCCTGTGTGACTGCATTTGGCAGCAGTGCTGTGCCCATTGGTTGTGCTGCTCGACACCAGCCCCTCCATGCAGCAGGGGAGCCAACTGAGGCAGCTTTCTCGTTGTTTCAGCCCAGAGGAGTGTGCAGCTGAGCACCACAGGCCAGCCTGGGCAGTTCTGCCAGAGAGGTGGTAGCTTGCCTGGTCTCCCTCACCATCTAAATCCCTGTTTTAGTCTACGGAGTGTTCAAGGTATGGCCCAAATGTGGCATTTGTAATCAGGTAGCCTGACATGTTCCCTCTGCTGGCTTCACTTGAAGCTCAGAGCAGTTGCAGGCTGCATTTTTATTTTTCAGAAAGACATTGGCCTGCACTTCAGCTCTGGGGACAAGCACATTGCAGACAGCTCTTTATCACATTTGGCATTTGGAAATCATGATTCTGGCCATTTTATGGGTCAGCACTAAGGTCTGATGGATCCAGCCATGAGCACAGTCTGCAGCTCCTGGTGACCACCTGATGCCATGCCCTTGTGCAGGGCATGTTTCTGCAGCCTTGCTGGACCAGGCAGGTGCTGTTCCCATGCTTGGAGAGCTGGACTTCTTCCAGGGAGTCAGTTGCTCACTGCCTAATACATGAGAGCAAAGAAGAGCACTCAACAGAGTGGCAGGTGTCATGTGTGGCACATGTGGCAAGGGAAGGGCATTTAATGTCAGCAGAGAGCTGTGTGGAGGCATGTGAGCAGCCACTTTGGCTAAGGAGCAAATTGGATCCCAAGAGACTGGTTAATAAGAACCTGTTAGTTGTCTGTGAGCTTAGAGGGGTTCAGTTACGTATGTGGTGTCTGGCAACTCCTGAACAGATAAAATGAGAGCCTCTCCCTCTTTGTTTTCACACAGTATGTGGCAGACTGGGAGCCAGCTAGGACGGCCCTGCAGAGCTGGCATTGCTTTGGGGGCCAGAAGAAGGAAGATGCCAGGGTGGTGGTGGTGGGGTCTGAGCTTGGTGGCATGGGGCAAACGGTGACTTTGCTGTCCCAAGGACTTGCACATCTGTTGCTACAGTTTGTAGTGAGAGATTCAGAGAAATCTTGGCCGGCCACTGGCACGTATGTCAAGTGGAGCAGGCAGTTGGAGTTACCACTGCAACATGGCACAGGTGAGAGCCCAAAATAAGAGCCATGTGTGCTCTGTGACAGCATCTTAGTAGCTGTGGTAAGGGATAGGGTGGCACCTGGGTGCTGGACTGACATGGCTCTTGGTGTGTGTGCAGTGGCATTGAGTATGATGTGGGGCAGGGAGCCTGACACATATTCCTGGCCCTGCAGCCACACTTTGTGAGTGCTGTTTGTGCCCTCCCACAGAAAGGCAAAGGATGTCATCAGTGACACTCTGCCAACAGCAGCTCTCGAGGTCTTGAAGGGGAAGAAAGATTTGGATGACTTGCACCTTGATGTCCCTGTGATGGTCCAGGTGCCTGTGTCTTGTGTCCCATCTTGCACGACATCTGGCTGTAGGAGTCTGTGAATCTGGCACAAAGGCACCGAGTGGTCATTCCTGTGGCCTTCATGGTACTTAGATTCTGCTTGGCTCACCCAAGAAGGTCGTATGCCTGTGGGATGCTGGTAGCTGCTTCTCCTGTGCAGGAGAACTTCCCTTGCCTTCCACCAAACGCTGGGGAGTACAGGCTTCAGGCTTCAGGGTCTCTCTCATTTGAATGGGAGGTACCAGGGCTGAAGACAGCAGCAGGAGGGACAGCAGGCAGGTTTCAGTGGTATTTCTGCTGCTCCTGGAGATAATAAACTGAGCCAGGATTTATGGACATAGTGTGGGTGGGCTTGAAGTCAGGTGCCTTGTATGGTGTGGTTTTCCCCCTCCTCCCAGAGTCTTAACAGAGCTGTCTTCCTTGTCAGCATGTTTGTGAGCTAATTGATAATAAACTTGAGTGCTCTCTCAGCAATGCCTCTCCTGTGCTCTGAGGCCTGCGGACTGAGCCATGAATCCTGTCTGCCTGCTGAGGAACCTGCTTGGAGTCCAAGAAGGGGGAAGTTTCTGGTTTGTGGTCAATTTACTGCTTCCAAGGCTGGCTGCTTCTCTCTCCCCCTGTAGACACAGATGCTGATGTTAAGGCTGCCCATTCTTCTGCGATGCTTTAGTGGAAAATCAGCAACTGCTGAGCATTACAAAGGGGGAAGTGAATCACTGATTTTGGTCCCTGTGGCCCCAAGCAGGGAGGGCATCTTGCCAAAGGGACAGGCAGATGGACAAGACAGACACCAAATATATTGTTCAGCATTTAAAATCCAGGGGAGAACCTGCCTGTTGTCCTGGCAGGTTATCAGGGGCCGAGCATGACTCAGTCCCTGCCCTGGCTGAGCCCTCTCATCTTGGAGATGCACATGCAGGCTGCAGTCTGGAGGAGCTGGGGTGGACTTAGCAGTGCTGCAGTGGCTCCCCTCCGTGGGACTCTGCTCCCAGCCCCGTGGGCAGCACATGTCCTTTCCGGGTACCTGGAGGCAGGAGCTGCATCCCAAGCAGCAGGCTGGTTATATTTGGAGAGATGGAGCTTGTTGGGCCCTGTGATGGGAGTTTCTGGACCCTGGGAAGATGATTTCTTCTCTGAGAGCTGCTTATCTTCAGATTTGTTTTGGCCAGTGCTATTGTTGGCCTTCTGAGAGTTGCTCCTTAGGTCTCAATAGTCTCTGTCATCTCTTCCCGATGTTCAGCATGGCAAAGATTTGTTTCCAGCTGGAAGAGTGAATTCCAATCCTCATCTCTCCAGCCCCTGCTTTGTCTGGGGTTAGTGCCCCTCCCTGCTGACCGCACTGCCCAGGACTCACTCTCTCCACAGTGCCTCAAGCCATCCACCCTGCTGTGGTCTGTCAGACTTTGGCTGGGGAGAGGGCGAGGCAGGCTGGATGAAAAGCCAGTAATACTCTTGTGGTACTTGGCTCTGCATTTCCTTACACAAAAAATCACCGTTTCCCAGCTCACTAGCAATCTGGCCAAAGTCAACAGTTGGATGAAGAGCGGCTGATAGAAGCTAAATCCAGGAAAGGCTGAGGTGTTGCTGCTGGGGAGAGGGAAGTGCTTTGAAGAGTTTGCCACCTTTGCCTCCAGCTCCAAGGAGGATGCCTGGTGTTAAGTCACTAAGAGAACAGTTTGCCCACCTGTATTCCCTCTGGCTTTTGCTTACCCAGAGAACCATGATCATCAGAAGCGATCAGACATTTGAAAAAGCTTTCTATATACAGTGGGTTAGGAACACAGTATTGTTTTCTGGATACCTCAGTCTCAGTGATTTAGACTTGGTTATTGTGATTCTGCGTATCTAATCTTGAAATTGCAGGCTTTAAAAAAAAACCCTGCGGTTGATTCAGAAAACAGAGATCCTCCTATCCATCTGTGCAGTTGCTGGGAGTCTGCCAGCTCAGTCCTCAGTGGAGTGACAGGAAATCACTCACCTGTTCTGTTCAGAGAACAGGCACCTTGTAGGTTCATCTAGGACTCGCAGGAGAGCCATGATATACAGGGCATACAATATTTTTGGACCATCTCTATCCTGCTATGACTAAAGTAAATATAGAGCAGAGTGCAGGTGGTACCAAAATTCATTGAAAATGAAACGTGCAGAGTGCACAGTGCACAAAAGTGCTGTCGTGATGTGTGGATCCCTTGCTGAATGAAATACAGGTGTTGTTTGGGTCCTGCAGGGATATGTAGCACTAGAATGTAGGGGACCAGACCTCCATTAGTTCTCTTGACTTCTAGCATACGTTCTCAGGCTTATAGGGAGTCCAGGTCCTTGGCCTGCACCTCAAAATAGGGCAGCTAAAAGTGCTTGTTGGATAGTTTTGAACTGTTGCAGATGTCGGTCAGTCTGTCTGCACAGCTCCCTCCCATCCCAAATCTCTTAATTTTGATAAGCACCTAATACCTATAGGTATTTCCATGTGAGGGTGACTGAGGCCTCTCAACCAGTGACCTTTCAGCTGGTAGAAATCAGCAGGAGGACACACATCCATGCTTCTGGAAGGAGAATGCTGCTCCTTCTGCCTTCCCTCCTTGCCCCATGTTTTCTCCTGGACCACTGCTGCTATGAGCTCCAGAGGTGGGTGCTACAGGACAGCCCAGAAGGAGAGGTGTCCTAGGAGTCTGCATGCTGGTTTTGCCCCACAGGCTGTGCCTGACACAGAGAAAGTTGTCAGCAGCTCTGATGGATGAAGAGCAGAGAAACCAGCTGCTTGGCAGGCAGTTGTCTGTATAGGAAGAGACCACTGCCTCTTTGCAGAGATCTGTGCTGGCCATGTGCCTGGCTGAAGGAGTGGAAGTAATACCATGTTGAGGGAGGCTGTAAGACTGAACGAATATGAGACCCTGGGACTTTAAGTGCCTGGAACATAGTGCTTGAAGTGTCAACCTCCTCTGCCTCTCCAGTGCCTCTTCTCAAGCAGGTGGAGGCATGGAGAGTGGTAACACAAGCTCCACACTCTGCTGATTTGGAGCCACCCCATCTGTTTCCCATCCTCACTCTTACCCCTAGGACAGCCACAGCAATGAGACAACCTGTGGCAATGCAGATCCTTGGGAACTGGCCAAGCTCTGGCCCCATGTTTATTAAGATCCATCGAATGGATAGGGATTGCTAATGGCTTCTGACTGGATCTGTACTGCTGTGGTGAGCTCAGGTTTATTTCCTGAGACACTTCAAGCAAGCCAGTCTCTGTCTGCCCAGCATGGACTGACTCTGAAGGTTTGGAGGGAAAAAAACTCTGTTTTGTATTCCCTGACCATGAGCCAGCTGCTTGGCATGACAAATAGAGATGGAAAGATGCCTTTTGCCATTGATTTCTGTAGCCCAGGCTAGAATGGTATTACTTAACTCAGTCCACAAATCCCAGTGCTCATCCGCCCAGAATAGAACCAAATAAACAAACTAATTCAAAGCAAATCTGACCCCCCCACACCTCCTCCCTGCTTCAACTCACACTGGAATGCTTTGCCAATGGGACCTCAATAGGATGACTTTTCCTCAAGAGTTGAAAACCATGGAGTAATGTTCCTACTCTGTTCTTCCTTTGTGAAGTTGGCACTGCCCCTTGTAGTAAGGTCATGTAATCCCTTTTTCTTTGGAACTGAAATGCTAATGATTATTTTATTTAAAGTCCTTCATATGTTGTTGTTTTGGGGTTTTGGGGTTTTATTACAAAATTTGGTAATCCTGGGAATGACAAGAGATGTTCTTAAAGCCAAAGGGTGAAATTCCTTCAGGCAGGCAATGGGTAGAGCCCAGCCAAGCTCTGCTACTTGCACATAGCATGCTCCCTTTCTCAAGGGTAGACATGATGTGAGGATTTGCAAGCAGAAGAGCTGGTATTTCCCTGTGTTATGCTACCAGTCACCTTCACCCAGTGGCTCTTCAGAACTCAGGGCCAGCACTAAGACATTCCCTGTTGTTTGGGGGAATGCACTTCTCTTCCTTGGGGTGCTTCCATCTTTGCAGTAAAAGACCTTGGAAACCCAGCCGTGTTCACCCATAGGACTATGCTTGGGACCTCTTACTAGAGATCAGAGAACAAATGTGCCTGAGCTTCCAAGGCTTGGCAGCTCTCCCCTAGCCTCCCTAGACTTCCATATGGCTTTTCCTTTGTCACTAACAAAACTAGCAGTAGCACACCAGGTGACAAAGCAGCACATAACAGGCAATCAGAAGTTCCTTTTGTGGCTGCAGGGCTAAATTAGTAGCTCAGAAATGTGCCGGCAGGTCATGCCTGGCTGCCCTGGCCTTCTGGGGTAGGTGGTACTCTGCAGAATCTCAGGGGAGCTTCTGGAAGGGACTGAGGTAGAACTGAAATAAGTTTCACTTCTCTTCAATTATTTGAAGATTGAAAAACAAGCATTATTTGCTGTCCTCAGTTTAGATCTTGATTTTAACAAGACAACAAATATTTTTGTCAGCACACTCTCCTCTCCTGAAGAGATGGTATCAGGAGTTTGGGAATCCACCACTGAGGTTTTTCCAGAAGGAAGACAGCTATACTGCTGCATGTAGGCATGCTTTCTAGCAAGGAATCATTTCACTTCAATTTGCAGATGTTGTTGGCTCTTTACACCTGGCGTTTTGTTCCTGTGGAGAAACCTGTGCCCTGTAATCAGAGCACCTCTTCATCTTCTTTATCCTAAATTGAAGAGATTGAATACTTTAGGTCTCTTACAGAAAGGCATTTTCAGAAGCCCTCCAATTATTTTTGTCATGTTTTTTCCTGTATTTTCTCCATTTTTTTGACATCCCTTAGAAGATGTGACATCAGAGCTAGGATCATATTATAGAATGTATGCATCCTGCTGTGATGAGGACGTGTAGGGAGGCAAGAATACCTCCCTGTTCCTGCAGTGTTTCAGTGTCCTAATGTCAGGACATTGAACTGACAGTTCATATTTAATTGCTTGTCATTAGCCCTGAAATCTTTTCAGAATTGCTGTTTTCCAGGATCGTCTCCGACTATCTGCAGCTGCTGCCTGCATTCCTTCTTCCTAGAAGTGTAATCCTGCATTTGGCTCTATTAAAATCCCATGTTGCTTGGATGCATTTACCCTCCACAGAGATCCAAACTGCTCTGTGTGATTGCTCTGTTCTCATCACAATACACCACATTGCAAATTTTTGTGTCAGCAGCACACATTATCAATGTCGATTGTATGTTTATTTCGAAATAAAAATATTTATTTCCAGATGAAATTCTTGAATCATGCCAGGCCTCATACTGATCACCCTGGAACCCATCTAATTCCCTCCCCAGTGACAACTACTTCTTGTGTTCTGTTACACAGCCAGTTTGTTATTAATTTTGCATGTGCCTGATTGACATCGTACTGCCCTGTTTATTTTTTTATTGAAATAGCATAGGCTCTCAGCTTGTTGGTGTGCATGTGTCTAATTCTATCAAATTACGAAAATGGATTCCTTTGACAAGAGTGGTTCTTCACAGACCTCCTTGACTTGACCTCACTTTGTATTCCTTTCGTTTGGTTCCCAATTAATTGACCTGTGCGTCATCTTTTCCATTGTTCAGGGCTGATTTCGGGCTCACTGGCTGACAGTTACCTTGTATGTTGTTCTTGACCTGCTTGAATACCAGCACAGCATGAGCTCCCTTTCCGTCTCCCCAGATCTTAGTGTTATTCCAAGCTATCCAAGGAATGTCTGCAAGGCAGAGCTGCTGTCAGCCAACTCTCATTGAATCATCCAGTCCTGTTTGGTTTAGAAATTTGTGTTCCCTGTAGACACTGTAACACGTCTCCTGTGCTGACTGTGACAGGGAAGATGGTAAAAACCACAGAATGGGATAGGCCTCTCTGGGCACTTCAGTGGGAAGTGCCACTCTTTGCCCCAGCCATGTAGTCAGAGATGGAGGTGTTGGACAGGGTATGCAGAAGAGTTGTCAGTGCTCAAGTTCAATTACAGAGGCATCCAAGGCTGGCACTTTCAAAGAAACCCAAGGAGAATGTGGGCAGCCAACCTATTGTGGCCCTTGGCTGTACTAAGCCCTTTTCCTTGCAGCTGGTGCAGGTGAGAGTGAGGTACATTTGTTGGAAAGCAGAGCACCCTCTTGGAGGCTTAGTGCTGCAGTCAGTAAAAGGAAATGGGAGCAAGTGCAGTAGATCAAGATCTTTAACACAGAGCTCTGCCTTGTGGCCTACATGGCTTTATGAAGGAGTGTGTATGAAGTGTGACCTTGAGAACTGGATGGCTTCTCCATGCTTAGTCCCCAGAGAGTACCAAAAGCCATAAATGCAGTTAGTGCAGAAAGTTGTAACTGCACCTACAGACTTGAGTTCTTGGTCATTCTCTCGTTTGTGACTCTCATGGGCCAAGTTTTGTGTATTTGCTTGGTCTGGCCTCTTCTCTGGCTGTCTTACTGTGCTTTTAGTGCTTGTTTGGAGCTGGGAAGGCAGGTCCTGAGAAAACTTCCACCATAAGAACAAGTGTATTTGGAGCTGCTTATGTTTGCTATGGTCAAGGAACAGACCTTGAGCGTGATGGGCAGGCAGAGGTTCTTCAAGGCAACTGAAGCATCCCTGTGGAAGGACAGCCTAATGTGATGGTACAGAGAGGGTGTCTTGGTGAATAGTGTGTCCTGCCAGGCTCAGGACATGGAGCATGGTTCCTAGAGGGAAACAGTGCCATGGGGATGACTGAAAGCAGGGGAGGAGTGGGATCCTGCTCAGGCAGACAAAGCTCTGTGTCCAGGTGGCATCTCAGGCAGCGCAGCAGTGAAGGTTGCTGCAAGGTACGTTGGTGGACAGGCACTGTGGGTCAGTGCAGGCACTCGTGAGGAATATTGGTTCATTTTTTCTCTTCCACAGGATTCAGAGCAGAATTGGCTCTCCTGTCTCCCCTCAGCACACAGGGTCATCAAGGACTGTCCGGCGCTACCCAGCCAGCAATGGCCAGCTCACCTCTAATGCACTCCCCAATGGGAATGGACATGAGCAGAGCAGCTCTGGCCCACATGCTGTTTCCCAGGAGCACACCTTGTCTGCAAAGGGTAAGGCCTCCAGGGCTGCCACTCTTTTGGGGCTTCTTGTTGGGGTGTCATGGGAAAGGGCAACACTTTGACTGGGGATGCCCAAGAAACCATGGACTCCCAGGACTCTGCTGCTCAGTGGCATGAAAAGGAAAGGTCAGCATGGGCATTGCTGGGCTTGGCAAAGAAAGGGGCCCTACTGAAGGAGGACATATCAGGGGAGCAAAATGCTGATGGCTTGAGACAGGAGCCAGCAGATATGACAATTGCATCTCAGAGATGTTGAACATCACTCCGGCACAATGCCCTGATTGGGAATTGCTTTGGTCTGTAGGAATGGTGTCTACCAGCTTATTCCTCACTATGAATAGCCCTTGAGGTCAGATTGTGCAACCAGTGTCTATTTCTTCCCTTTGGCTGCTGCCTTGATGCCTTCTGACATGAGCCAGGATTGGGCCAAGCTGCTGGGACATGCAGATGCTGAGCCTCAATGCTTTCCCAGCTAGGACAGATGCAAGTTGTCTTCTGCAGCTTGGCTCCCTCCTGAAGCCGTGATTCTCCAGGGAGGCACCATGTGGCACCTCAGCCCCTATGAGTAGGGCCATGAACCTACATCATGGTTTAAGCTGTAATCTGAAATTGGTGATTGAAAGAGGGAGGGGGGTGAGCACAGCAAGGGCAGCACATGACTGTCTCATTGGGGTGGGATGGAAGGCCCTGGTGTCAAGCCAGCTGGTTACACAATAGTTCTGTCTGTTGACCATTTTCCACAAGACTCCAAGAGCTCTGAGTGTGATTTCCCATCATATCTAGTGTGAGGATGGTGAGGGACCAGAAGAGGACCACAGATAACTCAGGAGGTCAGGGGACACTTGTAGGGAGACAATGGTTTCCTTAAGACCTGATGCTCTCTTTTATGGATGCCAGTGTGTTCATGTGGGAAGACTTCCAGAGGTTTAAGAGCAGCCAGTCTTCCGACTACTGATGTGGCTGGAGAGGGAATAATGCTTAAAGCAGAAAAACTCCCTTTATGATGAAGTTAGTACATGCGTGTCCCTTCACGCTGTTATGCCACTCCAACTGGGCAGGCAGAGCCTGCTGCTTGCTATTATTCATGTGTTGACAAACTTTTACAGATGCTGGAGCAGAAAACGTGCTGGAGTGAGCAAGGGGCAAGGAGAGACAGAATCACAGAATCACAGAATCACAGAATCAGCTAGGTTGGAAAAGACCTTTAAGATCATCGAGTCCAACCTATGACCTAACACCACCTTCTCAACGAGGCCATGGCACTAAGTGCTACATCCAGTCTTTCTTTAAACACCTCCAGAGGTGGTGACTCCACCACCTTGGGGAGGGACATAGACCCCTCTTTGCTCTGGGGATGCTTTGGAGCTTGAGCTGAGAATTACAGCTCCCCTGGCCTGGAGATGCTGTTTCCACTTAGCACTCTTTTTCTTTTGTAGGGGCCAACCTGACAGAGAAGATTAGGAAGATAAAAATTGTCTTCACACCCACCATCTGCAAACAGACGTGCCAGAGTGGGCGCTGCTACAACAGCTGCGAGAAAGGAGACACCACCACTCTCTATAGCCAAGGGGGGCATGACCACGATCCCAAATCTGGCTTCCGCATCTGTGAGCACCCTTATGCCCTCCACCTACTTTCTTGCCTGCTTCCCCACTCTACTCTTCCTGCTTTTCCTGACTCTACAGACTAAGGGCTTGGGCTGCTATAGGGAGGGGAAGTGATGGCTTCTCTCAGTGTCTTGCAAGATATCTTCTGGGGTCTTTGGGGCTTACTCCCTCTCTGGGGGAGGAAGACAGACTTTGCCTCATTGCTCTCTTTCCTGGGCGAGCAACTCCTGTTTCCATCTCACCCTGGGTAGAGGGGATGTGTGTGTTTGAGTCAGGCCTGCAGCCAAGCCTCACCACCCCCTTCTTCTCAGAGCCAGCTCACTGCTTTAGTTGGCATCCAGTCTTGGGGCTGACTTTCATCACCTAATTTCCTCCTGTTCTCTCCTTTCACTCACATGGCAGCCAGGAGAGCTGGCTGCAGGTTGCAAACTGTTCTTATAAACAGGGCTTGCTGAAACCACTGCTCGCCTTTCAGAGCCACTGGGATTGCTCATCAAGTCACCGGGATATCCAGCTGTGATGTGGGTTGGTCACATTGTCTTGGAGCCAGCTGGTGGGAGCAACATGCTGGACTTGCTGGGACTTGTCCTCTGAGCGCCTCTGTATCACTCAAATTCTTCTAACACTGAGAGAATTAAAAGCCTTGCTCTTGTGGACACTGATGGACGATTGTGTTCCCAGCAATTTCTGCCTAGGTCCCAGTCCAAAAATGTGTCTCCTCCCCCAAAACTGGGTGCTGGGCTTGAGCAAATGAACTTGAAACAGGATGGGTGTTCATCCCCTGGAATGAACCTGACAAGCCATCCAGGAATGTGGAGCAGCAGTGTCTCGTCCCACACTGAAATGAGTCAGGATAATCTGTCAAGGAATCCCGTGCATTGCTTGAGTGTAGTTCACACTGAGATGCTCTGGTTGCTCCAAGCATCTGATGAGGTCAGAAAGGACATGACTTTCGTTTCATCTGTGGATGCTTTTTCTGAGCCTGTGCAGATGAATTGCTCCTGATTCTTTTGTCCCACTTCACACTTCTCCCACTTGAACTGCTGGCAGGGCCAGGGCTGGATGTGAGACAGGCTCTGAGGATGTGGCTCTCTGCCTGTTCTCTCTGTCTGCCTCTCCCATCCTGCTGAGTTCCCTTCTGGACTTGGAGTAAAAACCCTGCCAAGTGGGGAGGGGGCGATGCAGAAGTGAAGAAATTGGGCAGACTTGGATACACATGGCTGCCATAGCTCCTGACCCACTCCAAGAGATCCTGCTGTGTCAGCAACACCACCTTGGCAGCCCCCCAGGACATGGGTGCCCCAGCCTGGCTGTGGCCCCAGAGCCCAAGGGAGGGTTCATCTTCTTCAACCCATGACTCCAGTTGTGAGCAGAGCTTGGGGAAGATGGTGTTGCCCAGCAGGCAGCCAAGCCTGCCTCCAGGCTGCAAGTGCTGACCCCAGCCCAGTGCTGGGCCTGGTCCTTGGGACATCATGGGGTTAGTGCTGTCCAGGTCCAGCTGCCTGGTGTCCCCAGCTGCCCCTGGCTAGAGCCAGTGTCTCAGCTCCTCCTCTAAGCAGACCTTTCTTTGCCTTGCAGACTTCTGTCAGATTCCCTGCCTAAATGGAGGGCGCTGCGTGGGCCGGGATGAATGCTGGTGCCCCTCCAACTCCACAGGGAAGTTTTGCCACCTGCCAGTTCCCTCTCTGGAAAAGAAGCAAGGAGGAAGAGGCCCAAAGACCCCAGCTGGCAGCTCCATGAGGCACTCCACATATACTCTACCCTTGTCCAACCAGCTGGGTGAGCATGACCAGTGGCTCCAGCTCCCACATTTTACTCCTACTTGTGTGCTCCTCAGATCTTTTTTAACAGGCCTGAGGAGGCCACTACCTCCTTATGCTTGCTGTTTCAGGCCAGGTTGTTAGAAAGGAGGTTTCCCTAGTTTCTTGTGGAGGTTTTGGTAGGTTTGCCCTGTTTTTGGGCCAGAGAAATATTTTCTCTTAGATGCAGTCTTCCTCTAGATTTCCTGGTGGGCTCAGTCTACCTCTCCTCCCTTGTGACTTTCTTCATGATGATACTCTTTGGGTGCCAAATTGTTGCCAGATTGTCACAAATGTGGTGTAAACTCATCTTCCAGCTTCCCTAAACCCTTCTCTGGTGAATGTCCACATCAACCACCCTCCAGAAGCCACCGTGCAAATTCACCAGGTGGCCAGGGTGCGGGGTGATGCGGAGGTGTCCGAGGAAAACAGTGTGGAGGCAGTCCTGGTGCCTCAGCTGGCTGCTGTGCCCTGGTACACCTATGCCCATGGGAATGGCAACAGCATTGCCACGGAGAGCGGACAGCAACAGCAGAGAGCCCCAGGGCTGCTGGGGAGGTGCTTTCGGGAGGCTCTCCATGGGCAGGTAAGAGGTCATCTATCGAGCGCTGGAGTACTTTTTGTTCTGGGGTAGGGGAGCGTTGGCTTTTGGGGTGTGGGCGATGGCTTTATTCTGTGAAGCTGTTCAGCGTCAGCATGGGCATCATGCCCATCAGCATGCCGGTGCCATGGGCACAGGTAGCAATGTGTTACTACTTGAGAAGAAAAAAAGTTCCTTGCTTTGATCCAACAGAGAGACCTCACTGCCTTGCCCTGACCAGGCTGTGCCCTGGGGCAGCAGAGCCCAGACTTGATGGCTTTCACACACAGTCTGGTTTTAAAAGGGTGCCCTATTTATAGCAACGTTTACAGCCACGCTCCGCAATTACTGTAGGAAACGTATAAAACATAGGAAAATTCCTTTCCCTCTCAGACGATAAATGGAAGTCTGATTTCCATGGAACGATGCCTTCCTGGAGAGCTCGACTGGGGTTTGGGAAGCAAATGCACGTGAGGGACTTTCTCACCCCTGTCCCACAGTCATCGTTATTTCTTATTTTGTCTTTCCCCATATGTTTCTCTTGCGTCACTGGAAAAGCATTGGAGGTTTTTGGCACCCACAGGAACACCTGTGAGCTCCCCCAGAGCAGTTCGTGCTCAGAGAGACCCCCAGCCTGGCAGTCTGGGACTCAGCCCTGTCACCACTGCTCCCCAGCCTTTTTGGGGGGGCTACTCCCAGTTCCCATCCCATCCCTCAGTCACTCCTGTCCAAGTCATTTCTAGCAGGAAATATTCTTAGCCATTCTCTAGTGCAAAAATAAATGAAATCAGAACCTGGGGCTGGAAAAGCCCTGCTTCTCTGTGGGGAGATGGCAGTGCTGTGACCATAGGAGCAGAGGATGATGATGTATGGAGATGCTTATGGATGCCTGGAGAGGCTGTAAGAGATGCTCTAGGGGCAGCAGGGGGTACCCTTGCTGTGCTCACACCTCACCCAGCTGGGGTGATGCCGTGCCTGGGAGAGGGTGAGGAGTTCGGCGGGGAGCGCCTGCCTCTCCCCGCGCAGCCACAGCCGAGCCGATCGGTATGCGAGTGCTGGGCAGGCGGCCACGCGTGCCTGGCGGGGGGCCAGCTCCAGCCTGTGGGCCCAGCGGCTCCGCTCTAATGGGGAAGCCTGTAATCCAGAGGGCCTTGCCGAGAGTGGGGGGAAAGAGAGACTCATTCAGCAGAGGAAAGTGCCTGACAACAAGCTCCCCGCCAGGCTGAAGTGCTGCACCCATATCACAGGCTAATCAGCCAGGCAAGGGGCTGATTCTGGGGCTTTGCCAGGTGATATCATCTCTGGTTCATCCGTGCTCTGTTTGATGGCCCCTTCCCCTCTGAAGGGTGCAGTCAAGGGAGGTTCTGTCTGCACAACTTTTTACTCTCTTAATCCACATCCCCGGTCCTGCTGTGTCCCAGTGGGGAACTGTGCCAAGAGGGCTGTGCCAGCCTCTGACCCCAGACAGTTGTTCCCCGTGCTGGCTCTGCTGCTACCATATCAGCTGGGCACATGTTTCCTCTGCATCCCACAGCAGCCTGATCTGCTCCTCTCTCCGCAGTGCACCAACCCCCTGCCAGGGCTAACCAAGCTGGAGGACTGCTGCGGCAGCGTGGGGCTCTTTTGGGGCGTGGACCAGTGCCTGGCCTGTCCCCCCCGGCCAGGTGAGTACTGCCGCTGGGCAGGAGCCAGGACAGTGTGAGAGACAGCCTGCACCCTCAACGAGCAAAAATGATTTGGCTGCCTCGTGTAGACGAGGCAGGGAGCAGAGCTGTCGGTCGTGACACATGGCTCTCCTTGGCCCAGGGTCCTTGGGGATGGGCAGCATGTCCCAGGTGAATGCAGGGTCATGCCAGCTGCTGCCCCAACCCACCAGGGAACAGTGCTCTGGGTTGGGTGCTGGGCCCAGGCTCATGGGGCCAACGGTTCCCACCATGCTAGCCCCATTCAGAGGGAGAAACAGGAAAAAAAAGCAGCCGTGGTTTTAGGAGGTGCAGTTCTAAGTTGGAGGAGGAGGCTGCAGACTTAGCCCTATAGAGTTATGGGCTTGCTCTGGGCCCAACACGGGTTTGGCAGGGGCTCTGGAAATAACACTACATCAAACAATTGGCAGGAGCACACCCGGGGTCCGTTCCAGGGGCATGGGCGTCCAGCTCTGTTTCTGCTGCACTTGGGAGCTGGACAGACTGATCTAGCAGGAGATGGGGATTCCTCATCTGCTCTGCTCAGGGTGCTTCATGATGAGCATAGCTCTTTGCACCATGGCCCCATCCTGTGTTGCAGTGGAGAGGCCATGCAGGACTCCTGGCTGGAGGGGAGGCAGTCCCGTAGGCACAGTGGCTCCAGCATCCAGTGCTGACTGGGTGTGGTGCAGGGCAAGGTGGACTCATCTAGTGGAATATAGGCAGGGAGCTGCTCACCTCTTCCCTGCCTGCCTGCCTGCCTGCCTGCCCCCATTCATTGCTGCCTGCTGACTGCTCAATCACATCCCTTCACTGGATCAAAGAACTAAAGAAAACAGACCCCTTGGTTCAGGAGACCTGACTCCTGAATAGAGTGTAGGTATCCAAGGTGGCAGGTTTTGCAAGCAAGTGTGGTGTTGGTGACTTCTAGCTCTGCCTGGAGGTTTTCCAGCTCGCTTACACGCACATTCCCAAGAGCTGAATTTGCGTCTCATTATCCTCCCTCAATTCGATTCCTCCTCAGCCAGGGGTAGGGCTGACTGGAGCCAAATTCCTTGCAATCACAGACGAGGTTGTCAGCATCCTGGAACCCAGTCCAGATCTTGGGAGCTCCAATTGCTGTCATCTTCCCAAGCTGCATGGCTGTGCTGTGGCCTCGGCCACGCTACTGCTTGCCTGCCCTCATCCATGTGCCAGCCCCAAAGAAGTCTTGGGCATATGTGGTGTGGGGGTGACCCTGGGGTCTGCAGGTTCAGTACAGATGAGGAAATGCCCCACACAGGCCTCAGCCCCTCTTCTTTGTCCCTGACCTTCACAACCCCAGTCATGGCTTTCTCTTCCCCATCCCACAGCAGTCTCCCTGTTTCTCACCTGTCTTTCTGTGATCCCTCCACTAGAAAGCAGGGGGACTGCTTAATACTTCAGTTAGGCTACAGATTGCTGCAAAAACTCTGCACCTCCTTTCTCCTCCTTCATGCCAGGATGCAAGGTGATTGCAGAGAATGCAGCCAGGGCTGCAGCAGTGATTTGCTCTCTTGGACTTAGAGCTTCAAAATGTGTCTAATCACAGGCTTCTAGGATGTGAGAACAGACACAAAACACCCCCATGTGCTCCTTGCAGTCAGCCAGCCAGTAGAGCAAATGCACTTAAGAAATGACTCCTAGCTGCCAGCAGGTTCCACAGCTCACGGCTCAACACATGCCCTGTGTCCTGGCAGCAGTTGCAACTCAAGGCAAGTTGTCACTGCTGGTCTTCACTGAGTGGCCAGATGCTTGTCTGGCTTTGTTTTCAGACTAATTCCAGGGATATATGAAAAATGTATCCCTGTGGGTCTTTTGTATTCCTGTGCCACAAGAAATTCCCCCTGGCTTTGGGTGATAAAGTTCCTCCTTGGAGACCTAATGGCTCTTGTGATTTTGGCATTAATTCAGGCTAGTTGAAGGAACCATTTTCATCCTGTTCAATGGTATGCAAGTATCTTCCTGCTTTGGCTACCTCTGGTGCAAGGAGCTGTAAGGCAGACACATGATGGAGGCAGCCTAAGAGAGCCCAGTTGTTGTGGAGTGAGAAGCTCAGGTGCCTTTCTCTGGCTTGTTGTCTTCACACACAAGGTATCTGACCCCAGAGTGGAGTCAGGGAAACAGTCCTTTCTCAATGACCTTACTTCTTTAACAGAGCTACCCAGCACTGTGACCTCTCATTGCCTTGTGCCTTGTCTGCCAGGGTTTCCAGTTCCATGCTAGTGTGAAGGCATCGTTCCACATACTTCCTGCCTGTAGACCACATCCCACACTCGCATTCCTTCTGCCTTCTGGTCTTGCTGGCCTGTGTTGTGCTCACTCAAAGTCACTGGGCTGTAGTTCAGTGATCTGGTGTCTCGTGCACTGAGATAACATGTTCAGTCTATGTTTCCAGCTTTCTTCTTAGCACTGTGATCTTCAGAGAGAACTCCTTGCTCTCATGTGTCCCGGGGAAGCATGCACCAGAGCAGACTTGACAGCATTGGGAATTTAATTCCAGCAACTAGAGACAGAAATGGCAGAAGCTAGTTCAGTGTAAACACTTACAAACGTACAGAAGTGCAGCCAGGCAAGAGCTAGACAAATGGGGAACTTGTTTGGATTGACTGTCTGCCCGAGACACTGATTGTTAGTAGAGTCTGGATACGTCCGGATGTCTCCATCGTCTGCAGCTTTCATGTTTGGTACGTGTTTGTGTGCGGAAAGACATCAGAGAAGAAGAATAGGAGGCAGGCATCTGTCTGAGCAAACTTACCATGACCAATCCTCGCTATTTTTCATGTTTTGCTCAGCATCAGAAAAGCCAAGGCACTCAAATGCTTTGTCTGCATCCTAATGAGACCATGTTAAAAGCTGAGTTCAAAATTAAGGGCTGACCTGGCCAGGAGTCTCTGTAGTGAGTGTTACTTTAGTCTTAGAGATTTCCTTATGCCGTGCTCAGGCTGTGTGGTTTGCTGCTGGGGGACTGTACATTGTTAATCCTCTTCAGAGAAAGTGGGTACAGGGATGGGTGTTCAAGCAGGCTACAGTAGAAGTTCCTGGGAGCTGGTGTTGCTCATGCAAGTGAGAACTAAAGATAGGCCCCCCATGATGTGTCAGAGGCAGCCCTGGGAGAAAGGGGAGAGCCAAGAGCTTGCTCCATGAGCTGTTGGAGCAAAGGCTCTTTGTTGCCTGACTCATGAAAGAAAGAGATGAGCCAGAGGCAGGGCCCTGGAGGGTGGCAGGACGCCTGCATGCTGTCATGCTGCTGCAGCCCTTCAGCTCTGGCCAGAATTTGGTGGGTGAAATGCATTGTGTTGCAAGGTAGGATAAATCAGATGGAGACACTGAGTGACTCTCCTGGGTCTTTAGTACTTGGAGGAAGCAATGGAGCACACACTGAAAAGCTAGAACAGAAGGGTAGGGGCAAACAGGAGCTGGAAAGTAAAACCTAGAGAAGACTGATAGTAGGAAAAGGGAATTGGAGGCTGATGAAGCAAGTGAAGTAGAGACACTAGGGTGTGGCTGAAAGGGAGCTCAGGGACCAGCATGGTAGTTGAGTGGTGCTGGTGAGGAACCTGCACTGAAGCAATGTCCTGTTCCGTGGCAAGCTCAGGATGTGGGGCTAGTAGCAGGTACACTGCTGGGCAGAGCTACTCCTGCTTACCTGCCAGACCGTGTGTTATTTTGGGGGATGCAGTGGTCTGTGGAAAGAACGTGTTGGAACAATGTTAAGAGATGGGCTGTGGAAATTAAACCCAATGAGACTGGAGCTACAGGTCGACACAGACCCCATGGCAGGTGTGGATTTGGATACTGGTTTTCCCAAAGCCTTGGCCTTTCTCAGGCACATGGTCATGAAGGAAACTGGTAGCTGAGAGTTCTGTCCAGAGGGGATCACAGCCTTGCTCTTCTACCTCCTCCCTGTCTGTGAGACAACACACCTCTGGAACCAGCAGCATTCCGGGAGAACACCCATATCAGTGGACACCATCTCCAGTACTGCCAGAAGCTACAAGTCTCTCCTTTCTGTGCAATTTGGTGGACTTTCTGGGTGCAGGAGTAAACCTGCATTTTTCAGGTCTGGAGTTTTCAGTGCCCCCTGTTCCTTATTTCCAGCTATGGTCAGCCAGAGCATGGGCTGGGCTGTGCACCCACTCACTGTGCTCACTGCAGATCTTCCTGGGCTGCTTTCTCTCCTCGTATGGGTTTTAACTGTATTAAGAAACAAGTCTTTAAAGGCTATTGTTTTGTTTTTATTCCCACTCCACGTGTTTTTTCAAGTTTTTTGTCCTAGAGAAAAGTCTGAATTTCACTGGAAAATTGGATCTTGTAATGTCTAGCTTGGCATCCGCAGCACTCCCCTAACAGACCTCCCACTGTGAGAGGGGTGGCAGCTCACCCATGGAGCCGTCATCGTCAGAAATGCTGAGTGGCTCTGCAAGCCTCACACCCGCCTGCGCTGTGCCTGCAGGCATTGGAACAGCCACAGCAAGCCCCTTGAAAATCAGCCCCCTGGTCTGCTCCTGTGAACAGATGGGGTAGGATACAGGAAAAAAACCCCTGGATATATGGGAAGGAGGCTATGGAGGCCACTGTTACCATGTGCCACAGGGAGTTTGTGCCGAACAGTACGGAAAGGCTGGAGGTAGGGAAAGAAGCTCTGCAAGGTTGTGCCAGTACCACAGAAAGCAATGCTTAACCTGGGAAAGCACAGCATTTTCAGGCCTGCTTTGTTCTGCATAGTGCTTGTTTTGCTCATCATTCACGTACAGCATTGTCGTATCAGCACACAGCAGCACAATGTTACAAAACTGGGGGTTTTTAGGTACAAGGTATCTTGTCGCAGTTGGAAGCCACCTTGGGAGCAGAACGAGGATCTCTCTGTTGAAACACCCAATGGCAAGAAGGAATTATCAGAGTCGTTTTTCTTTCAAGCACCTTTTTCACGTTGAAGATCTTTACTGATCATGAGTAGAGCCAGAGGACTTAGTTTTGTATCGCACATGTAGCACTGGTGCATGCCCTCCCCACCACTACTACCATAACCCTTATTGGGGCATTGGAGAAAGTCTTGCTGGAGCCTGCTTACCACAGACCATCCAGAGGAGAGCAATCATGACAGACCTGGACAGAAGGATTTGTGTCTTTCCCTCTTGTCCATTCTGCCTTAGAACTCAGCTTATCCCCATAGCCACAGCCTATTTCTTGGTGTGGCACCTCTAATACATCTCTGGAGGCTGCTGTGGGGTCCAAGCTGCTCTGCTCTTCTGCCAGTGAGCTCAGCAGCTCAAGTCCTCTCTGCAGCAGAGGCTGATCTTCTCTACTTCACACTAAACCAGGCTGAGGCTTGACTGAGTCCACCACCCACATTTATCCAGGTGTCACGAGACCATTCACTCTGGCTCCTTTCACCTTCCAGGTGCTGGAAAACCTAGGACTAGCAGAGGCACCACAGCTACCCTCAAGGTTTCTCAGTGAGTTGATGTCTTTAGTGTGGTAGATGGAAAGTCAAAATAAATGGGCTAGCTTTAGGAAATGGGCATTTCCTCACATCTCATCTGACCACAGGCTTGCTTCTTCCCCTTTTAACAGAGTGATATTGTAGGGACTAATGTAATGTATTATCTCATCCAACAAACATTGCCTCATTCACACCCTTGTGGCTACCACCACTAGGAGAAGTTTTCCACTTCACCACCACTCTGAGCTTCTCCAGACGTGTTTGGGGGAGCCAGGGCCCTTGGGTAAAATCTCTTCTCCTGGGAAATGATGAAAAATTAGCCTAATTGCTTAAAGATCATCCTGCTAGGCTTCAAAATCCCTCCGCCCAATTTCTGTGTGTTCATTTCCTTTCATATTATGCTCTGCTTGAGTATTTTTCTAGCTGGGGACAAAGGTGCTGGTGGGAGTCTTGGGCTGTGGCTGCTTCACACTCACTTCCTTTCTGAGCCTGTGAGCTTATTGCATGCTTGCTCCTTTGTATGAGCCCAGCCCTGACAGGGATGCCCAGTGCCTGCAGAGCTTGCAGAGAGCTAGAGGAGGCAATGAGGAGAGTCAGGAGGGACTCCTAATGTGCAGCTACCTGGTGACCACATTGGTTTGGCACAGCATCTGCAGGGCTGAAGTGCCCAGGAGGCAAGGCTCTGAAATCATACCCTTGAATCAGAAACTAGGGCTCCCTGCCCTCAGCAAGCCTGAAATCTGTCTGCCTGACAGATGCAACTCAGCTGCTCCATCCCTAGCCTTAGGCCCTGGGAGAACCCTTCCTGGAGAGAGTGCAGACAGACACAGGAGACTGGGGCCTCTTCAGCTCTGGATGCTGACAGATTTCTGCCCTCTCTGATCATTAGATCAGCTTTTTCCCTTTGGTGGGTTCCAGAGGAATAGCCTCCTACCAGCTGCATGAGAGAAGGCTGGATGCTGATTCCCCTTTGCAGGAAACCTAGGTGTCCTAGGCTGGTTTTTTCAGGGGGTTTTGGCCATCTCTGTTGTAGTTCAGCAACATCTGAGCTTGTGGAAGGAAATAGTCCTCTACTCAAGAAACCAAGCACAAAGCTGAGAGTTAATAGCTTATATCCTCCTGCAGCCACACACTATCTTCCCTTGTGGAGAGGTCCTGGCAGAAAGAGAGCAGCCTCCATCCAATACTTCAAAAATGTCTTGGTTCCCCTTGGTACAGAGAGATCTGCTCACGTTACATTACAGTTATTCTTGCCAGGCAACATGGGTTTCTTTGCAGAGTTTAGACATTTGTCCATAGCTTCACAAGTGATTTGCTGAAGTAGTGACCTGGTTTCTGCAAACTGGAGTTTTATAAGTGCTAAGGTGGCACAGACCTGCAATTCATTTGCCCATCACTGGCATTTTCTGCCTTGCCCTCTCCCCAGCAGCATCTGGCGGAAGGATGCTGCAGAATCTGTTTCTCCACAAAGGCTCTTCAGAGGGGGAGCATGGCTCTGACACATCATCACTGTTTGATCTCCAGCACGCTTGGCTTCTGCTCAGAAGGCTTGCACATAACAATGGTGCTTCATTTGAGCGTCTGTTATCACATTGTGCTGAGGCTGACAGATGCTTTCAAGCACAGTTAATGCCTGTCGGCAGCCCCGAGCCCACAAACGATGGTGTAGGAGAACCTGAAATCCCACCGGGGTACTGAGCCTGGAGCCCATAAACCAGAGGTTTTTTTACCTTCCCAGGAGGTTGGAAAGGTACCCAGTGATTCTCAGCATCACCAGTAGCTCCCTCGTCCCTAATATCCAGATATTTGCTAGCACCTCCTGCCTACAATTCATGACTAAACTGTTGAAGGGGGTAAATAGATTTTTTTTTTTGTCTTTGTCACTCATTCATCTGCTCGGGATCAATGTGCACATGGAAAACCTTGTAACTTCATTTAATATACCTGAGAAAACCAGGTTTTCTATTCTCCTTCCTGGTACAGGCTGGTAATTACATGTTCTCCTGTCTTTTATTTCCTAAGTGCCTTTATCCTAGGAGGCTGGTCCCTAACTTTTGCCTTTCAAGAACTGTCCCAGAATGGCTTTAAATTGCATTATAGATTTCAAGTGTTCAGGACAAAGAGTTATGGACATGCCTGCTCTCTGCCCCCAGAATGTTCTTAAACTTCGCAGGCTTTCTTTGTTGTCTTAAACTTTGCAGGCTCTTGCCAAGCATCTCCTGCTGTAAGGATGGTCTCAATTTGTCCCTGGTTCTTGAAAGCTGCAATGTGTTAGGAATCTGCCAGACCCTCGATGTGACTATTGCCATGGAGGCCTTTCCACGTATGACACCAGGGAGTGAGCTACTGATGCCAGGCAGGAGGAATTAAGAGTGGTTGGAATATGGCTGGGCAGTCACTTAGCTCTTTCATGCACTCCTTGTTCCCAAGCAAAAGATCCAGAAAATTAAGAAGAAACCCCACCCTGGGAAAATCCCAGCCTTAGGCAAAGTACCCTTCTTCCTACCCCACCCCATGCTTACTCACTTTCCAACCCATCCACTCTTAGATTCCCTGTCCCTTGCTCCAAAATACAATGCCTAAATTTGACTTCCTAGGAATTTATGGGCCACATTTTAGTTGCCTTTAAAAAATTTGGAGAGGTTTAATTGTGCGTGTTACAGAACATTTTGAAACCCACAAAACTATTTTAAGCAGAAATCTGAATTTTTCTTTGATGAGAGGGATTGGGGCAGGAAATCACATGCAGTATAAAAAGAAGTGTAATAAACAGGGCCTGAGCTGTTATTTCAGCAGCTTGTCGAGGACCTCAGCCATTCCTTTCACTCTGATCCCCCTTGTCATGTGCCACCTGGCTATCCAAACTGACCTAGAAGGAGACAAAGTGACACAGTGATAGCATGGTATCAGGTATGAGGCACAGGCAGCACCTCTGGGTCACCAGGTTGGCACTTGCCAAGAAGCAGAAGACACTGCATGAATAATGTGGCTGCTCGTAGCTTTCCCTCTGCCCCGCGAGTCATTAGAAGCCCATCCCAGGCAGGCCTAGGGACGCTCTCTCCTCTGGAAGGAGGGCAGAGACCAGGGAGGACACTGGTGGTTGGCTCTCCTGCCAGTGTCCCACACTGTTTGCTTTTTTCCCAGCACACCCTGTGATTGAGAATGGACAGGTGGAGTGTCCCCAGGGATACAAAAGGCTGAACCGGAGCCACTGCCAAGGTAAGGATGCTGCTTTCATCTCTCTCTCTCCTTCTCACATCCACTGTCAGAGTTGCAATCATCTACACAAAATACATTTATCTAACTCCCTGGTACAGATCTGCAAAGAACATGACTTATAAAAATCTCCATGCTTTCATCAAGAAAGGAGGAAAATCAGGTGACACAGGACTACATGACTCAGCTGACAAGCACAGTGAGCACACAGGTGGGCCAGTACAAGAAAACTCCCCTATTAGATCCTACTGACCCAGTAAGGGCCTGTGTTTGTGCTCTGCTATGTGTGAGTGTAAAAACACTTCTTCCATGGTCTGAAGCAACAGAAATTCTATTGCCTGAAAATATTTGTGAAGGTTATCAGCTTGTTCATTGGTTCATTTACAAGTGGGAGAGTGCCATAAAAGCGATGCCTTCTGTTCTGACTGTGTCACTTGTTCATGCTGCTAGGCTCCCCTGCCTGCCCCATGCTGCCGGGATTGATCCATTTCTCACTTCCATGGTCCCTCAGTTCCATATGAGGAAGGCACTATCTCTCCCCTCTTCTCTCTGGTTCATGTTTATTTGGCATTTCTTGGACCTACACTGCTTGTGTTTTTCCGTGCTCTGACTAAAGAGGAATTTTATTGTTCCCTTCTTGTGATTCGTGATAAGCTGAGAGGTGTCACCTTGCAGATGCAGCAGGGAGCAAACCCAGGGCTGGCAATCCAATGACTCATCTTTTTTAGCTGGGACTTTCCACCATGCTTACTTAATTAATGATTCAACCTCCCCACATTGTCCTGAGGGAGAACTTTCAACAACACAACAACTGTTCTGCTTGGTGCTCAGATCTCATCCCTTACGCGGCCACAGACAGTGCTATGATTATGAGGAGCTACCCAGAGACATCAGATGGGAGTTGGAGGAACAGAGCAGCTGGAGGGACTCATGTCAGAAAGCAGAGACCTGCAGTGCCTGCCCTGGATTTGTGTCCCCTGTGGATCAGGGAGGAGCAGAGGGAGATGACAGTGTGGATTTGGCTAGGAAGATGTTTTTGCACAGGAAAAACCATGAACCAGAGATCTGTGCCTCTGGATGCTCCTTTGTAAGCTAGACTGGAGAAGTTATAGTCTTCAGACACTACTGCTTCAAGGTGCTATTCCCATCTCTACCGTTGCAGTGGAATGTGTGTGCACTGTGATTGGAGGAGGACCCTGTCAGAAGCCCACTTTCCTCTGTTTAGTTTGGACAGAAAGGGTTGTCTCTGGTGCCTTCCAGCAGAGGAACAAATGGTTCACCTTTGCAGGATCTCCTTTCCTTTCCTTGCTGCATCCTGTTGAGCAGAACAAGGCTGCAAGGAGTCTGAGTTGAGAGTGCCTGTCAGACCCAGCCAGGGATCCTCCCAGTGCTGCTGGGACTAGCAGGAAGGATGGCACTGGAAGAGATAATTTGGTTGCTAAACATGAGGAGAAGAGGTCTTGGAGGCTCAGGGATAGGGAGGTGTGCATGCAGAGCAGTCACTGCACAGGACACAGACTGAAAGTCCTAGGAGACCATATATATATTTATTGCCTGATGCTGACCTGAGTCCTTTCTGCTGACCAAGCACTGGGGTAAGCCAGCCTGCCCCTTTCCACCACAGGCTGCCTTACTCAGTGTGGCTGTTTCTGAGGAGCACTGGCAGACTTGTGTGGGGTGGGAAGCAGCAGCTGAGGCAGCATATGGATCTCAGTTTGTGATCCCTGAGGCCTCTTCTTGTGGGCTAGCCCTAGCCCTGGCATGCTGCAGGGGGTAGGAGTGTGTAGCTCTGAGCATACCTGCCTGCTTCTATTCCCAGTGGGGACTTCCACTGTGGCTGACAGCAGCATAGAGGGGGTTGGGATGAGGCCTGGATGTGGCCCTGTTTTAAATTAAGCATATAAAGCCTAGCCCTTGGTGCTTGTTTGTTTTGTGCTGTCATTACTCTAATCCCTTGAATCCCTTTGTTCATATGGAGACAAACACTTTGTCCAGTTAGTCTGTCAGAATGAACACTCTAACCAAACTGTGGAGTGACAGGGATGAGCCATGAGGCTCCTCCAGAGAGCCCTAATGTCTTTTCTGAGGGGGGGTTCCCAGCATATTTGGGGTTGGTCACTGGTTGTTCTCATGAACTCTGTCCTGTGCTTGGTACAGAGCAGGAAACACTACATTGTGCAGCCAAATCCTACTCCTCCCTGGCCTGCTGCAGATCCCTGTAGCGTTGGAACCTCTAATTGACTTAACTTTTGGCCTGGTCTTCATGGCCCTTGTATGTCCCAACTGTGTATGAAGCAGCTGGTGGGATGAATGGGGCAGTTTAAGAGCACAGGACTGGGAAGGACCTCTAGGTCATTAAGTCGGAACTTCAGCTGTCATTGCTGGCTGTGTGTCTCACAAGACAGCCCCCTCCACCAAGCAGTAATGCTTTGGCTCTGAGGAATAAGGTAGTGCTGGGAAAGCTGTTCCTGAGTCTTCGACCCCATCCATCTTGAAACAGTCCCTAGAGCAACACTGGGTGCTCTGAGGGCACTTGAGGTCTCACCAGGGTCATGTACACTGGCATTGGGACTGCCCTGTGTCTTTGGCCTAGCATCATGTTGGCATTTCTTGGTCTTGGCAGCTCAGAGCTGTCCTGTGAGCAGTGAGTGGGCCCAGGTCCCTCTCACTGACAGCTTCCACCCTTTAGCTTGCAGTATGTGTTCCTGTGGTTTGTCTCAGGGTAGTGTGGAAGTTGCTCCCAGTCCTGCTGCTCTGTGTCTCATCCAGCTCTTCCTGCACTGCTTGTGCCTCCTGACACAGCACATTTCATCAGCATTCTGACTTATCTGGGCCAAGCTCTTTAGTGAAGATACAAAGTGACATGATTCCAGGAGGACAGCTTCTCCTCACTCTCCATTTGAAAACTGCCCTCAGCTCCCCTTAGTGCACTTTTTGCCAATCCCTATCCTCTCTGGCTTAGCTCATACAGGCTTACATGGTGCTGTAGGAAAGCCTTTACTGCAGGCCAAATGGATGAGCCCAGTGGTGTTTCCCTAGGATAAACCCAGCTTCCCTCCCAAAGACTATGTCTGATGAGTGCTGAGTCAGGGGCAGAGGCAGAACTTGAGGCAGGGCTTGAACATGGTGACTTCCCACTTGCTCACCCTGTTCTTAGAAGAAGGCACAGTGAGCCACAGCCTGGCCCACCACCCTTCTGCCTCTGGATGGGATCTGTCAATGCCCTCTCTGCATGCTGGCACTGAGTTTCTCAACCAGGACCCTCCATGGATGATAGCTCTATGCAAGCAGTACCAGGAATCAGGAGAAAGGACAGGACTCACCATTCCTGGCTTGCAAACAACCATGATAGTAGTGACCCTGACAGAGTGGCTCACCATAGGGGCCACATCTGTTTTCCACAAGGACCACGAAGCAGAGCAGTCATCCACAAGCCATCCTTCAGCTGCAGCAAGCAAGCTCTGCAGATGTGGGACTACTGTCACCACAGAGGTCCCCACTGTGCTGCTTAGTGTAGAGGCTGCCTCAGACACCAGCCCAGCTGAGACCCCTTTGGTTCGCAGCACCTGAATGGTGGGCACTGGGTAGGGAGTTTAGTTCCCCCTCAGCTTCCTCACTTCTCACAAGGTTCTCTTCTCTCCACAGATATCAACGAGTGCTTGATGCAGGGCCTCTGCAAAGATGCCGAGTGTGTGAACACCCGTGGCAGCTTCCGTTGTACCTGCAAGCCTGGAACCATGCTAGACCCATCCCGTAGCCATTGCATCTGTAAGTGCTCCAGGGAACCCCTCAGTCTGGGGAGGGACCTGAGCAGGACCCCATGGCTGAGTGGAGGCTGCAGTGTGTTTCACATCTCCTTCAAGTGTACCTGAGTTGGGCTGTTCTGCACTTGTGTGCAGAATGGGTCCCAATCATGCATTATCATTCTCCATGGACATTGCATGGTCCCTGCAGAGGCTGAAGGGAATGTGCACGTGTGCGGAAGCAGAGGACAAAGCCCCCTGGGATGAGAGAGCTCCCACAAGAGCTGGATTTTCTTGGGGATGACACTGTTGGGGGAAAGGCCCGATGTTCTGTAGAGAAGACAGGGCAGCCCTCGGGCAGGCTGGGAGGCACAGCCAGAGAAAGAGCCAAGGGGGAGAGCTGAGTGCTCTTTGGAGAGCTCGGGGCGCGTCCGGTGCTGACACGGCTGTTGTGTTTCAGCGGACAAAGCGGTGTCCATGGAGCAGGGGCTGTGTTACCGCTCGGCAGCCGGAGGTGTGTGCACCTTCCCCCTCTCGCACCGCATCACCCAGCAGATCTGCTGCTGCAGCCGCGTCGGCAAGGGATGGGGGGACAACTGCGAGGAGTGCCCCATGCCCGGCTCAGGTGAGACGTGCCTGCTTCAGCTTCGTTCTGGTTAGACTGGGGTTTGTGTTTGCCTGAACACAGACAGCTGCAGGACCCAGAGCTGAGCAGTGCAAGTGCTGTCCTGTGAGATGGGTACAGAACCCAGGAAGCAGATCTGGATAATACTGGGAAGATGGAGAAGTTCCTGATGGGGACCCACTCTGTACCAGAGCGAGAATACAGCCATGTCTGTGCCTGGCTTTATTCAACAGCCCTTTTCTCTTGTACATCTTTTGCTGGGAAGAAAGCTAGGTGAGGATGAGTTTGAGTATCTCAGCATGGGGTTGAGTGGAAGGGAAAGCACAAAAACCCTCAGGGACTGGAAAAATGTTCAGGTGGCTTGTGCAGAGTATCTTGAGTGATGTGCAGAATGTTCAGTGCTGAGGTGCTCCAGATTTGCTTTTATCTGCTCCCTTGCTCAGCTTGGTCCTTCCTGTGGCATGATCTCTTTCTAGTAGTACTGACCATGGGAAGGGATTTCATTCTGGGAGTCTGGGGATGTCTGTGAGAAACCCACTCTACTCTGTGAGCACATTCCTTCTGCTTGAAGTATCCACCTACTGCAGCCCAGATGTGTTTCTGTAAGAATTTAACCCATAGAAATTACAGAAAATTATAGGATCGGGAAAACTGGCACCTGCATTCACATGTGCCGACCCTTATTCTGGTCTTTGCACATTTAAGAGAAACGGTTGTCAAAACCCCAGGTTCAGCACATTTGCCCAGAAACTCAGTCCGAGGCCGCAAGCTGCTGTGCAGAGGTTGTTTATTCTAATGTTATCTATTGCTGCGGTGTCCTGAAAAGCCACAGGTCCACCTAGCAGCCGAAATACCCTGGTTCTGCCCCCTTGATGGGCGTCCCGTGATTTATATACCCTGTTACAAACCCAACCAGAGGACGGTACGTGTCTTTATTTACAACTTTATACCAATTAATCCTAACCTGTTCTAGACATGCAATTTCCTGTCTTATCTCTATTCTACCAATGAATCTGTGCTCCCATCACCAAGAATATGGTGGACAGTGGAGAAGAAGAAGAAGGTGACCACACCCTTTAGACTCCATCTTAACCCCCCTGTACATATTTTACCCATCTTAACCCCCCTGTACATATTTTACCCCCATGTACATATCTTACCCCCATGTACATATCATCTAACATTCTATATACTATATTTCACCCTGTGCAAATTAACTATTAATGCTTATATTAAACTCTTGTGGCCTGTAATTCATCTCTCAGAGTTGGCAAAGTTCTCCAAGGACAAAGATCAAAGGCAGTGCCCTCCGGGGCACTCAGCCCGACTCCTGGACCCCCATTTCTGGGTGTCCGATCCCCTAAATTAGATAGAGGTATGTCGTGGGTTCCAACATTCACATACATGCCTGCCCATCTTCACTCCTTTATTCCACTGTCCCACTATCATGTCTGGGTGTGGTAAGCCAGATGATCCCTCCACCAGCCTCCAACCTCTTCTTTCTAACATTCTGATTTGATTTTCCTTCACAGAGGCCTTCAAGGAAATTTGCCCCGCAGGACATGGCTACACCTACTCCAGCTCTGATATTCGACTGTCAATGAGGAAGGCAGAGACAGAAGAGCTGCCCCTCAGCTTAGAAGAGCAAGGGGAGAACAGCAACTGGACTTTGGACTGGACAGCAAGGAGACAGCAACTGCAGGACAGCCTGCGTGGCAGCATCCTGGAGGCGTTCCCCTACCCTGGCAGCTCAGCAAGACAGGGTAGTGTGGGGTCTACTGCTTAAAGCTGCTCCATCTGGGCCCCTAGCAAGGGTGGGAAACTTCTCAGGTCCTGCCATATACCATGGATGGATATACCTGCCATATACTCTGTCTGAAAAGGGCTCCCTACATCTGTATGACTATAGTGTTCCTGAGGCATGAGGCACTAGGACTTCAAGTCTTTGGAGAGGAGGTTGAGTGTTTCAGGCTCCTGCAACTGCATCTTTGCAGTTGGTGCTGACTGGCCAGGCTGCCTCCACCAGGACCTCAGGCCTGCATGGCAAGCCTAGCACTCCAGTCCTTGGGCTTTTGTCCAGCCCAGCTGGAGGGCAGTGTGACCAACTGCTTGTGCCAGCACTTGCTGGAGCAGAAGTTCGCAGGGTCTGCACAGTGCCAGGAGTCCAGGTGTGTTGGCTTTGGGAACAAGCTCCTGCAGAGAAGTGTGAGGGACTGAATGGCAGTGTCTAAGAGGTGGGGTAGTCAAGGTTTGAGGAGGTGGGGTTAGGGCAGTCAGGGTTTGAGGAGGATGCCTATCTTTCTTCTCTCTACTCACCATGCACTGTTTCCCTTTCCAGGTGAAATTTCTCCTGCTGTGCAGGTGAGTAAGGTCTGTCTTGCTACAGCTCGGTGCATCTGTGGTAGCTTGATGGGCTGGAAGGGGGATGTCATACAAATTAACTAAAAGAGGGGAGATCTAGATTAGATATTAGGAAGAAAGTCTTTACTATGAGGGTGGTGAGACACTGGAACAGACTGCCCAGAGAAGTTGTGGATGCCCCAGCCCTGGAAGTTTTCAATACCAAATTGGATGGGGCTTTGAGCAACATGTATAGTAGAAGGTATCCCTGCTCATGGCAGCAGGGTGGAACTAGATGATCTTTAAGGTCACTTCCAATCCAAAACTTTCTATGATTCTATTCCTGCTTACACTCTTTTACTGTTCCACCAGGCAGGTATGTGAGTTATGGCTCCAGCCGTGTCTACACTGCATCTCACAGGGATTGGAGCTCTAGACAGGAGGGATTATCCACAATGAACTCAATCCTAAAGAGCAAAAGGGTGAATTACAGCAAGGATCTATCCCACTATAAGAGGACACCAAGGAGAATTTTGCTTTGCAATTCTGGTCTATGCTGCATATTCAAGTTTGCTGTGCTTTCACTAACTTCAGTGAATATCAGCTGTACTTACACAGCTGAGGTGTGGGCACTCACTGTCAGCCTGGCCTGGCTGTAGGGCTGGTGGGCAGCAGGATAAGAGGAACTGCTGTAGTCAGCTTTGGGCGTGCTTCTCTCATGGAGCCCAGTGTCCTGCTCAAGCCCAGCTCACAGCCAGCTCTCCCTGTGTTGAGGTGGGTGCAGAAGAAACACCACTGGAGCAGTCAGGGCAGGGGTCTCCAAGACTGGCTGTGTGAATTCACCCTGTCTGATGGAAGCAGCCTGGGGACTGATTTTCTGCTAGGCTCTCCTAGGGTTGTGTTTCTTTATTGTGAGTCTCACTTGAAAAATGTGTGCCTCTTGATCCCTGCTGTCAGTAGAGGTTTGGCCATATCTCTCCTGAGCATCTCTGTGCCCTCTTGCTGTATCAGCTCATTCCTCAGACTTACTTGCAGCACCTCTGAGGGAAGGGACAGCATTGCCATTGTCACTGCTTCATAAACATGAAGTGACTTGGTTCAAGTACATGTAAGAAATCTCAAGACAGGGCAGAAATTTGAACCAAAGCTTCCAAATGTGAAGTCTGGAACTTATATTGTTCAGCTGCCTGTTTTCTTCACCAATTGTGGAGAGCTCCATGGAGCAGAGACTTAGCACTCAGGTTGTGCTCCAGCATTTCCTTTGGCAGCCATAGATTTGCCAGGAGGGGATGCTGAGAAAGAGCTTCTAGCACAAGGCACCCTTCTGGTAGGTAGCACTCTTGAGGCAGGTCAAAGGAGCAGCTGTCCTCAGCCCTCCAGAGCTGCTGGTGAGAGTGGCAGTATTCACCATGCCTGGATGATCTTCCTGGCCACCTTGAGGGGGTGCCTGCCTGGTAGCAGTGCCCTGGTCTCACCTGCACGGTGTGCTGGCACAGCCCCTCTGTGGGCAGCCCCCAGGGCATGGCCTGAAGCTGTGTTTTGCCCAGGATGATGTGCTCAGGACCAAGTGGCCCTGCCAAATGCACCCAGCTGGGGCAGCTTCTCCTCCTAGGATGGTGGTCTTGGGGAGAAAGAGGAGCCAGGAGGTGGGTGGGAAAATGTCTCAGGGGTGCTGCATCCCAGTTCCATGCACAAGAATCCTATGTTTCTGTCCCTCAGGGCACTGCTGATGCCACTGCAGAGCCTGCCATGCGCAGAGGTGAGTGCCAGGCTGGCGGGAAGGCAGGGTGTTTGTGGGGAAGAGAATGGGGCAGTGAGGAAAGCGGGGAGACTGGGAGCTGCCTTCTCTGCAGGGCAGCCCCCAGTGCTGGGCAGGACAGGCTCCTGGCTGGGCTGGCTGTGGGGCAGCGCAGAGGACCCCTATCACGCTGAGAAGCTGATGTGGGGCTGTATGAATGTGGGGAGGTGATGAATACCCAGCAAGGTGAAGGAGGCTGTGTTAAATAATAAGATGATAAGAGTTGCTGCAACCACCCTGCAGCCCTTCCCATGTTCTCTTTTGGTGCTGTGGTTGCCAGGACAGCCAGCACAGGTAAACCTTGGGCGGGCACCTCTACCTGGGATCAGGTAGCTTAACTTATCTCTCTTCTCCTTCCACAGCAGAGGAAGAGGAGTTCTGGCATGGTGCTCGCCAGCCTGGCCCCACTACCACCTGGGATGCTGCTGCTCCAACACAGGTGCCCGCAGGTGTGTGTGTGTGTCCTAAGCTCTTGGGGATTTCCTGCCTCTCTTTGCCTGCTACTACAGCGAAATTATGTCCTAAGCTCCGCCCAGGGGCTCTCTCCCTTAACCAGTCTGTTTGTCTGCCCACATGCCTCCCCTGACTTCCCAAAGAAGAGTCCCCTGCCCTGCCACTCTTGTCCCAGCCTGGGCCCAGCTGCTGCCAGCCAGGGAAACCTGGCCAGCCGTGGGGAGTCACGAGAGCGAACCTGCATGGGGAACAAAGCGCTCGTATCTCTGAGGCCTTCCCCGCCTGCAGCTCCCTTGCCCGGCGCAGCGGGGGCTGCCGAGCGAGGGGAATCACGCACCCGCGCCGGTGGCTCTGGCCCCGCGCCCCTCCCGTGGCGTGAGCTGACTCATCGGGAAGGGGGAGCGCAGGGGGAGGCCTGTGGCTCCCGGGGCGGCTTGTTTACTGCGCCGGAAACAAGGGTACTGTTGTTCCAGGATTGCTTAAGTGTCTGGGAGTGTGGCCCCTGCCCTGCGCCGGGGGCTGGAGCACCTTGGGGAACAGGCCTGGCGGAGGCACCTTGCTGAGGAATGAGCCTTCCTCAATAGCCTTTTGTTTGGGGTTGGGCTGCACCCCCCAGTCCCCCCGGCTGGCTCTATGCCGAGGGGTGTGTGGTGCCTCGATGCCCCTTCACTGCTGCCTGTGCTCAGCTTAGCGTGGTGGTGCGGGGCGGGGGGGCCCTGCTGTCACCCCAAAAGGAGCCCCATCACAGGTGTCAGGCTCTGCTGCCAGTTCTATTTCAAGGCATGGGGCTGCAGTGCAGGTGAGCAGTATAGGGCACTGGGGCATCCCAGCTCAGGCCAGAGGAGCCCGAGGAGGTGGCAGGATCTGCTGTGTCCTCCCTGCTGCACCGTGGGTGCAGGCTGCCTGAAGAAGGAGAGGAGCAGGCTCAGCATCACTCTCCAAGAAGAGAAAAAGCAGCCTCCTGGTATGGTGCTGGGGACACAAAGAAGATGCTAGATTTCATGCACCCTTTTGGTGCTGCTCCCAACCCTGTGCTCTCTCCTTGCAGAGGTCAGTGGCTGTGCCTCCTCACCCCTTTCCTGCAGAGCTGGTGCTTGTGTTCTCACCCCAGAGGGATACAGCTGCTTGTGCCACCCTGGTTACACCTTGGACCCCAGCCACCTCCACTGCATTGGTAGGTTGGCAATTGATGCTTAGACTGCTCAGCCTTCTGGGCCTCAAGAGCCCATTCGGTCCTTCAGGCTGTCGGGGAAAGGTCTTCTGGCAGCTCTGCTGAGGCCCTGCCCACCTGCTGTACGGCAGGGCTGGCAGGGGGCTGCAGGCAGCTGCAGGTGGTGACTGCCGGTCTTCCTTTCCTGCCTGGCCGTAGATGAAGATGAGTGTCTGAAAGACCCTTGTGCTGGAAAAGGTCGCTGCATCAATAGTGTGGGCTCCTATTTCTGCCTCTGCTACCCTGGGTACACCCTGGCTGTCTCGGCAGGCAAGCAGAGCTGTGAGGGTAAGTAGTTTTCACCCAGCACAGGGTTGCCACCTCTCCAGGGCCTCCTTGTTCTCTCAGCCTCATGCTCTCTCAGGAATGTGCCCATACACGTGTACTCATGCACACACATGCATACCTGCACACCCTCCTTTCCCACGGGCCTGCCCATGGACAGCCCATGGGAATCACTCTTTCCTGCTTGCAAGGGATGGGACCTTGCCCATGATGATCCAGGCAGGAGTCTGTGATGCCAGCCCTGATCACTGCTTCATGGCAAGGGGGATGCTAGGGCAGATGGGGGATAGAGGAGAGCCCCAGCACAGGTCCCTTGGGTAGAGCCAGCGGCAGGTGGAGCAGGTCCTCTCCTGCACCCAGCCTTCCTGACAATGGTGGGGGAAGACTCAGAACTGTCTCCCTATGTGTTGGCAGACCGAGATGAATGTGAGCAGCCTTCTATCTGCCAAGGACAGCGATGCATCAACACACCTGGCTCCTACCACTGCCAGTGCAAGGAGGGCTTTACCATGGGCCCCAGAGGACAGTGTGAAGGTGAAGCTTGCTGCTCCCAGTTTCCCTGCCCCTCCAACCCACCCTGTGCATGGCTGAACACCTCCTTTTCTCATCACTCCGTGTCTTCTCCTATAAGGGAAGTAGGACACCCCCACATTAGTCTGCCCTGTGCCCACCCCAAGGACTGCCTGTCCTCTCCTTTGACTGCAGGAGGAACAGGCTTTCCTGGGCAGAGGGAATGGAGTTCTCCCAAGAGTCTCTCCCACCTCTCCATGGAGTTCCCCAATGACCAGCCCATTCCAGCTTCCCATTATGGGAGGACATGCCTATATATTTTCATGCCACCTTGGCTCTGTCACAAAATTGTCATGCTGACAGGTAGACTGCAGGGAGAGCAGGCTGCAGAGGCCCAGGCCACTCCTCTCCACTGCATCCCGTTCACATGGCAAGACCTGGGCCCTTTAGAGCTTTCACCCTTGTAAACATATGATTCCCCTTTCTCAGTAGCTCATCCCCATCACATAGTGGGAGGCTATTTTAGGAGGCAGTACAGGAAACAGGGCATCCACAGAATGCTGCTTCCCCCACACGGCCTCCAGAAAGCACTTGCCTTAAGGACAACTGAGCTGGAGGTTGCATCCTAGTCACAGTTACGAAACGCCCTGATGAGACAGCCCTGCACAGATGTTCTCTGATCCCCTTCTCTGCCCATGCACATTCCTGGCTTTGGCAACATCCTGCAGCAGTGAGTTTCGCTGCTGACTTTTGTCAGCCCTCAGGTGTGGGTATAAGATCCTGAGGGATAGGTGGGGCCATAAGACAAACCTGGCAAACCCATCTCAACTCCTATTGGGTATCACTGTGCCCTGGAGGGAAACTCTGAGGATCCAGCTGGAAAGGATACATTGGAGACTGCTGCAGTGTTTACCTTTGGGAGCCTGAAAGAACTGTGTTTCTTGGCAGATGTCAACGAGTGCGTGGATCCCAGCTCGTGCCCCAGTGGGAGATGTGTCAATACGCTAGGATCCTACAAGTGTGTCAGCTGTGGGGTTGGCTACCGGCCCAGGAACGGGAGATGTATTGGTGAGAAATTTGGGCTGCCTCTGGGCAGCAGCCTTACCCCCCACAGCAGCACTCCCTGTAAGCCTCAAAAGGAGCAGGGGCACAGGCAGCATCCTTCCCCTGCAGGCAGCCAGCCTGTTTGGCCAAGGCATATTGCACTCGTAGCTTGTGTGGAGGGACTGCCCTGAGCACCCTCCCATGCCATGTTGCCTTCTGCTGTATCGCACAGATGTGGATGAGTGTCTTGTGGAGGGGACTTGTGCTCATGGACTGTGTGTCAACCTGGATGGCTCCTTCCGCTGTTCCTGCTACCGGGGCTATGAGGTGGCACCTGACGGGAAGAACTGCCAAGGTACTAGGGAGCCACGAGTCCAGACACTCTGAAGTGTCCCACACTCAGTCCAGAGGTTTCCCTAGGCTCTCCCTGAGCACTTGGCTCTGCCTGAGTCCTGGCCAGCTTGCTGGCTGGTTCCCCCAGCACATGTGCCCTTGGTCATGGTTGCTCTGCATTTTTTCCACTTATGCCACTCTCCCTCGTGTTTACGCAGACATCGATGAATGCACAGCCCAGGCTGCCTGTCCCTCCGGACTCTGCCTCAATACTGAGGGCTCCTATTCCTGCATGTCTTGTGACACCGGCTATGCTGTCTCCAGAGATGGCAGCATGTGTGAAGGTATCCCTTCCCCAGGAATGGAGGCACGGGTGCTGGAGGAAATGAGGAAAGAGACATTGCCATAGCTGGGTTACTGGTGGGGCAGGAGGACTTCTTTAGCCTCAGGATCCTTTTCCAGCTCTTTAGCTTCCTGTTCAGCAGAGAGCATGGAAGGTTGCTAGCAGATGTCACTTGGAGCAGCACGAAGGTGATTTTGCTCACACAGGAAAGGGGTGGGGGGAAGGACTCATGGACTAATGATGATCTAGGAGGTGCCAACAAAGGCCAGAGGAGTACAGGAGGCCTGGAAACATTGGCAGAGTTGTGTGCCATTTAGTTCAGAACTGTGTGCCTGGGAGCATATACTTCAAATGTAGGTCTCCAACAGAAGGAGAAACCTTGGGTCTACAGCCCATGGGAGAGACTGTGGGCACCCAGGTTTCATCATTTTTCCCCAGCCCCTAATGTAACTTGGACATGTTTAAAGGGGAAGCTTAAATCAAGGGCTCTGCTGTGCTGGGGATGCTGGCAGAGAGTTAACAGCAGCATCGATTTGTGTTGGTTGCAGTGCTGAGACATGAGAGTGCTCAGTCAGTGTGCTTTACAGCTCAACTGCCCCAGCACAAGCAGGAAAACTCCCTCTCTGATGCCTGACTGTGGGGGATATCCTGGGCTTGAGATGGCTTGATGCAAATTCCCTGTTTGGAGCAAGGGAAGGGAAAGGGCAGAGCTGGAAAAGGTATTTGTTTAAAGAATGGCCACGTGCTGAGAATTTATCTCTGGAGCACTGCAGAGCTCTGCAGCCCACACGTAGCTGGCAAATGGAAGATCTTGCCTTTGATGTGACTCTCAGAAGGATCCCCCTGTATGGGGGCCTCCGGGGGGGGAAGGAGAGGGAGGTTTTCCTCCCTTAATTCTCCTGTGTTTTGATGTCTGAGAAAGCCAGTGTGAAATGAACTTATTTTCCATTTGATTTTTGGGTGTGATGGAAGAGCTGTGGTTTGATGCCTTACATCTGCCCTCCCCTTTTCCCAGGACTCCACATGAGCTGCCCCATCTCAGCCACCTTGCCCCAGCCATTTCATGAGGGCATCTTATCAGGGTTCGATACTGTTTGGGTCACACTGACCTGATAGCAGGATGGCATGTTCCTCCCTGCCTTGGCTGGTGGCCTTGTCTGTGGATCGAGGTTTCATATTTGAAAAATGATAAGGGTTTTGTGATGGTTTTTTTGTAGATAAACTAGGTTTTGGTTCCTCTCCAGAAGGATTCAATAATACTGCTACTTGCAACCCTTTGAGACTGAAAAGCTGGGAATCCTGCCCTGAGGCCATAAGGAGTGATTCTCTTTGTGCCTGTGGCATGCTCGGTGCTCTGCAAAGGGGAAAATGTTCCTCCCTACCCTCAGAAGCTGCCAGTCTCGGGGCTTTACCTCCTGTCAGTGCAGTGTTCTCTAGTGCTTGCCCTACCTCAAGGGCTGCAGGCAGTCTGGTGGCATCTCGCAGCCCTCTGTGTGAGGGAAGGTATCCCTCTCTCCTCTGCTGTGAGCAAAATCCTCAGAGTGCCAGCAGATTCTGGCCCAGGCCTGGGAGAGTTGGGTGAGAGGGTTTGTGGAGAGCTCTGCAGTTGGGTAAGAGTTGTTGTAGGTCCCTGGACAGTTCTCCCATGAGAACGACATTGTAAGCAAGTCTGGCAAATGGGAAGGCAGAGCCTTAGAAGGTAGGGCTGGTGCTGCATTGCTTTCCTGATGTTTGCTCTTGTGCAGTTGGCTGAAGAGAGGATTTGTCAGCAACTGTGACTCTGCACTGGCCTCTTGGTGGTTGTCGTACCCAGAGCAGAGTTCTGCTGGAGATGGACACTGGGGTTAGCAGTGTCCCTGTGCTCACAGAATCACAGAATGCCCAAAGTTGGACGGTTCTCATCCAACCCACTGCTCAAGCAGTCACCAAGAGTTGTCTGCCCAGGACTACATCCAGGCAGTTTTTCAGTATCTCCAAGAAGGGAGACTCTACAGTGTCTTTGGGCAACCTAAGCCAATGCTCTGCCACTGTCACAGTAAGAGAGTGTTCAGGCAGGACCTCCTGTGTTTCAGTTTGTGCCCCTTGCCTCTGGTCCTGTCACTGGGCACCACTGACTTGGTGCTGGGTTAGTGTTTTGCTGGTCCCTGTGATGGAAGGGAGTGAAGAGTCTGGGCTGAATCTGCACACCCTGGTAACAGGGAGTCTCTGCCCTCTTCTCACTGTGACGGGATGGTCTAGGAGGGCAGCTCAAACCCCCTTTGCAGGCCAACAGCCAGGTGATGCTTCTCTGGATGGGGATCTTCCCCAGTGGTGGCAAGAGCTGGGGCCTCACTCTGTGCTGTGCCCTTCCTCTTGGCAGATGTGGATGAATGTGAGGACCCTGCTGTTCAGTGCCTGGGGGGAGAGTGCAGAAACACACCGGGCTCCTATGAGTGCCACTGCCAGACTGGCTTTGAGCTCATCAATGGCACCACGTGTCAAGGTATGAACCCCATCGATGCAGCCCTCTGGGTCCAGTACGTACTGGATCCTCTTCTTTCTCAGCAGGGAGGATGCCGGTGCCAAGGCAAGTGATGCCACCATGCATGGCACATCCATAAGGCTGTAGTCACATCCAGGATCACCATGGACAGGGAAGATCTCTGTTTCCATGACGAGAAAACCAGGGGCCAGGAGCCCTTTGAGGGCTGCCTGTAAGAGATTGGGAACAGGGAATCCATGTGGCTTTGGTGAAGGATGTACTCCAGGGCTGGGTGCATGGTCCTGATTCTGCTCGCTCTGCAGATGTGAATGAGTGCCTGAACAGTGAGATCTGTAGTCCCAATGGCGAATGTCTCAACAGTCATGGATCCTACTTCTGCATTTGTGCTCCTGGCTTCTCAAATGTGGCTGGAGGAGTCAGCTGCCAAGGTGAGTTGGAGGGTGGCAGGGACAGACCTTAGGTCCTGCCCTCTGCTTCCTGCCCTGCTGTGAGACCCAGGCTGATGTTTTTGTCTTGATTTCACAGATGTGGATGAATGTGCAGACAAGTCCCTGTGCTCACAAGGCCAGTGTCTGAACACGGAAGGCTCCTACAGGTGTCTGTGTGAAAATGGATTCAAGCACTCCCAGGAGACTGATGATTGCGTGGGTGAGAGCTCATTGCTGGGGAGATCAGCCTCCCAGAATTTGAGGGGAGGAATGAAGCCAGTGCAGGGGGGAGGGCAGTTCTGCTCCCAGCACTCAAAGTTGCTGGTGACTTGTAAGGAGGACTAGCACTGGTTCAAGGCCTCTGGCTAACTGAAGCAGACCCGGGTGCTGCACTGAACAAGCAGGGTCCCCATCTGACCATTGTCATCCCCTTGCTCTCCTCCCTGCAGACGTGGATGAGTGTAAAGAATATGGGGATGCCATCTGCGGCACATGGCGGTGCCAGAACAGCCTGGGCTCCTACCGTTGTATCATGGGCTGCCAGCCTGGCTTCCACTGGACCCCCTTGGGTGACTGCATTGGTGAGTACAGCCCTGGGTCTCCCTGCCCCTCTCTCTGGCAGGAACAGGGTGGTTGTGGGACATCTCTGCCAGAGGCGCAGGGGAGAAGGAGGAGGAGGAGGAGGAGGAAATGTGTGGCTGGTGGAGAGGCAGATAATGCTGAGAGTTTGTTTTCTTGGCTGCGCTGCCTGCTTGTGTCTAGACTTCTCTCTTCCTGGCATCTGGAACAGACACCGCATTGTGCTGCTTTCCGCTTGGGGAGAGTCCTGGGCAGGTTACAGCCATTCCAGGCTTGGGGCTGGACCGCAGCTCCCTGTAAGCTGTGCTTGCTGGGGCCAGTGCCAGTCACCTGACTGGCAGGTTTGGGTGAGGGGAAAGGCTGCTGGTACCAGTGCACGCTAGGCTGGGGAGTCTGGGTTTGAAGCCCAGGCTCCAGCAAAGAGGAAAGAGCAAAGGGATTTTTGCAGTTTTTTAGGCTCCCCCCAGATCAGGGAAGGTTGCAGCAGGGAGGAACTGCTGCCAGGCCACTGGGCTCTGGGCTGCACTAAGGCTCAGCCTTAGCACATGGAGCTGCTCCTGGTCTTTGGAACCATGGGCTGTGGACACATAGCTGCTATGACTGCTCCAAGAAAACTTTCATGCAGCAGTTGGAGGGGAACAGGATTCAGACAGCAGGGCTGTAAAGCTGCCCTCTTTAAGCAGAGAACCCAGCTTCGATTGTCCAACCCCACAGCATATAGCACTTGGAGAAAGACCAGGTCAAGAAGAATGGAGCAGGAGGGTATCATCCTACACGTCTGCACTTGCCCCACACACTTTAGCTGCATGCTTGTATCGCCTGCCAATGTGAGCCTGTAGGCTCTGTGTCCCTTTACACCTCTGCAGGAAACTGCTACCCTCAGTCACCCCTGACAGTCACCTCCCATGCTTCCCATCAGTTTCCCATTCCTGCCCTGCCCCTATTGCTCTATTCACATGGCCTCTTTGCAGCTCTGAGTGTTGCAGGAAGCTTCTCTTAACATGCACACTCATAGCAAGATGAGTGACTGGAGCAGCCAGACCCAGTCGCTCACATCAAGGGAATGCCCGTCCCAGCCCCAGATGTTGAGGTCAGAGCAGAAGGGCCTGAGTAGGGGTGTCCATTGGGAGAAGTAGGGTCTAGGACAATTCCTGTTCTCGGCTTTGCTGCAGACATTGATGAATGTGCCAACGAGACGCTGTGCGGGAGCCACGGCTTCTGCGAGAACTCAGAGGGCTCCTTCCGCTGCCTCTGTGACCGTGGCTATGAGAGCTCACCCTCCGGGCACTTCTGTGTTGGTGAGTCTGCCAGGATCACTCTGCCAGTCAGTAAAGGAGAGCCACTGGCAGATGCCAGGCTGGCGTCCCTGCTGTATGATGGCTCCCAGACCACAGACAGGGACTGCACTCATGCACTGAGAATCACACACATGGACAGGGCAGCTCATGGAGTCAAAACCCTTCCCCTTATCACAGCAGATCTTTGGGATTGCAAAGGACCAGGCTCTGAAAAAGTGAGTGTTTCCCAGTGAACATGGAGCCCTTTTCTGTCCAGGTGGAAAGGAGGTCCTTGGGGGATGGAGGCACTGAAGGTGCTAGAGAGGTACTTTAATGGGTGCCTTTAAAGAACAGCGTGTATTATAAGGAAGAACATTTTCACAATGAAGACAGGCAGGCAGTGGAACGGTTGCCTATGATGGCTGTGCAGTTCCATCCTTGGAGATTTTAAAGACCCAACAAGAAAAAGCTCTGAGCAGCCTGGTGGGATCCTATAACTGACCCTGCTTTGAGCAAGCACTTGGACTGGAGAACTCCAAACCTAGATGATTCTGTGATCCAGCAACCCACTGGATTTCCGCAAGCTGGAGTTCAGACTCTGAATCCACTAAGAGCAGGGCATGAGGCTCCTGCCAGACTTGTGTTGAGCCACAGTGTGAACACAGTTCTCAGCTGTCCCTAGCAGCTTTCATCTCCCTACTGCAGGGTAACCTCATGCTGCAGACTGTGCACAGGCTGCCCATGCAGAGGCAGGGCTCCTGCTGCCCACTGCTGCCCCTTGCTTTGCAGATGTGAATGAGTGTGAACTGATGGTCGCCGTGTGCGGAACTGCGCTTTGCGAGAATGTGGAGGGATCCTTCCTGTGCCTCTGCCCCAGTGACCACGAGGAATACGACACAGAGGCAGGGCAGTGCAAGCCCCGAGCTGCCGTGGGTGAGTAGGCAACTAGGATAGAGCATGGGTGGCAGCTAGAGCAGGAGCATGGTAGCCCTGGCTGGGATGAGATAAAGATGAGGGGCTGACAGGGCTGTACAAGCCTGCACAGATATGGGCAAATGTTTGTCTGGGGAGAGCTCAGAAGCCTGAAAGTGAGGACCTGGGAAGGCTACACTGCTGGTGATGGGTGTGCTCTGGGACCTCCTAGGTATGGGATGCTGTGTTGGGGTGCCAAGGACCCCATCCTGTCCCTGCTCTGCTGTCTTCTAGAGGGTTCCGACACACACGCAGCCCACCCCTCTGACAGCGCAGAGCGCAAGCAGTGTTACTACCACATCAGTGACGTTCGCCTGTGTGACAGCGTCCTGGCCAAGAACATCACCAAGGAGGAGTGCTGTTGTACTGTGGGGGCAGCCTGGGGTGACAACTGTGAGACTTACCCCTGCCCCATCCCAGGCACAGGTAGGACCGTGGCCCCACCACACCAGGCAGGGCCAGTGCTCTGCCTGCCAGCTCCACCTTGATTGCACTAACGAGCTGCATCTTTTCTTTCCATCTCCTCTTGGCATCTGTATCTTGGTCAGTGGAGTACCAGGAGATCTGCCCTCTTGGGAAGGGCTATATTCCCCAGGAAGATCTGCTCTCAGGAAAAGTCTCTTTCACAGGTACTAGCACCATTTTCTTTCATTTCTTCCCAGGGGAAGAGGGAGAGCACAATGTAAAGCCCTGCATGAAAATGCAGTGACAGAACTATCTCCCCAGGCCTGTCGTGGGGGATGCTAACATCCTGCTGCTGTTTTCCTCATTCCAGAGAAATCCCAGATTGCCAGTATCATTGGGCTGAAAGTACCCCTCCCGCCAGTCCTGCCTCATTGCTGGCAGTGATTCTTTCTTGGTGCAAATCTCTCATTATGAACCAGGGAAGGGCACCATTAAGACACTGCTCTTCCAGTTACTGATCAGATCTCCCAATGGCCAGCTCGGTCAGTCTTTGGCACTTTACCTCCTTGGGGGTTGTGTTCTTGAGACACACATGAATTTCCTATTTGTGAAAGTGTCCTGTTCCACACCATCCCTCCTCCTGCTCTGCCTGGGGGTGCTTCCCCCTCTGTTCCCAAGCATGGGGCCTGTGGGAGAGGTGGGGGGCTCACTTGGGGACCTGTCAGTCATCCAGGCAAGGTGCTGTGATGGCTTTCTGCAGGTATAGAAACCAGCCCACCTTGCTTCCATGGCTCTGCTTCCTGAGACACTTGCCCTCCCTCCATCCCTCTTTCAGACATGGACGAGTGTGAGATATTTGGCTCTGAGTTCTGCCGCAACGGACAGTGTTTGAACACGGTGCCAGGCTACAAGTGCTTCTGCCGTACAGGATACTTTTATGACTCCAGCAGGCTTGAGTGTGTTGGTAAGAAGGCCTCAAAGAGCAGTGGGCACCCCACTGTGCATGGAGGGACAGCTGTGCTGCTGCACCCTGACTTGTCCCTGCTGGGCCAGGTCTAGGTAACAGGCTTCCTGGGACTCTCCTGGGGAGCAAGAGAGGAGGGCCTGAGGCCCCTGAGGTCCCTGTTTGGGCAGGAAAAGGGTCACATTGCTCATGTCTGCCAGCCTGAAACCTTGCTCTGTCCTTGTGTATGGGCAGATCAGGATGAGTGTCAGAACGAAGTGTACTGCATCAACGGTGAGTGTCTGAACACAGAAGGCTCCTACCACTGCTTCTGCAGCCTCCCTCTTGTGCTGGATGCCACTGGCAACCGGTGTGTGAATTTCTCCAGCAGGGCAGGTGAGCCTGATCCCCCACCACAGCACACCTTTGCCCCACACATCCTGCCCCATGGTGGGTCCTCCAAGAGGGAGCAGTGGGTGGGGATGTGGTGTCTGGCTGAGGTGTGTCAGCACCAGCACAGGGTGCAGCTGGGGCGGGAAGGGGGCAGGAGCTGGGGCACATCGTCATCCCTCTTGGGACAAGATGGACAGGCACTCTTCTGGACGATTTTCATGGCATCCGTTGTTTGTGTCACTCACAGATGCCTTGGAGGAGTATGAAATCCACCTGGACGTCTGCTGGCAGACCGTTGCCGACTACATCTGCCAAGACCTGCTGCATGGCCAGCAGACCACGTACACCGAGTGCTGCTGCCGGCTCGGCGAAGCCTGGGGCCAGAACTGCGCACTTTGTCCCCACAGGTCCTCCGGTAAGTGGAGCAGCACAGGCAAGCATCTCCCAGCAGAGGTGAGAATGGGCTGGGCTGCCGCTTGTCATGTCATGCAGGTCCGCTGCATAAGGTCTCTGCATTGCTGGAACCAGCCCAAGGAGTGGGTAACCCCACACACACTTCTCCAGGGCTGAGCTGCACCAGTGGGTAGAATGTACCTGAAATTGGTTTGCAGTGAGTCCAGGGTATTTGAGGGGAGAGTTTAACCTGTTGCTTCTGCGCAGGTTAGGTGGAAGTGGCAGCTGGGGATGGGAGCACCCTGGGAATTGGGGTTCTTGCTGCTCAAGGACCTGCTGGTCCCAGACAGGAGCTAGTCTTCTTGACAGTCAACAAACTACAGAGCTGCAGCTTTGGAGGGCACTGAATGCAGGCCTGGTTCACCTGACCCAATGTGGATGCACACCCTCTGGCCATATAGGAGACCTTGAGCCAGGCTGCACTGACCCTTCTTTTTCCTCACCACCTGCAGCTGATTTTGCTTTCCTGTGTAATGGGGCCAGTGAAGACAGTGAGAGAGGGGCCGAGCTCCAAGAAAGACCTAGGTATGAGTATGGACCAGGCTTGGAAGATCCCCACTATGGCCTTCCCAGCCCCTACTACAACTACCTGGAGTCTGAGTATGGAAACCCCGATGCTGGTTTCCCTCGGAGGGAACCCAGCAGTGAGTTTCGTGGCAGCCCTTTCCATCATGGCCCAGCGCGGTCTCCACCCCGCTACCTGCCCAGCCAAGCTGGTGAGTATTGGAGGCACAGAAAAGTGCCTTCCCACCCAGACTGTGTCCATGGGGACTGCCTGGCAGTTCCCACCCTGGCCGGGCTGCTCCAGGCTTGGAGCAAGCTCTGTTCCTGGCTGTTCTCAGTCAGTCCTGGAGCCACCAGCAGTGTCTTGCTGCACGCCCGATATCCCCTTTGCGGCTGGGCTGAGGCTCACCCTGCTCTGACCCCGCTTGCCGCCCCCCAGGCCTCTACGAGGGCTTCGAGGGGCTGCAGGCGGAGGAGTGCGGGATCCTCAACGGCTGCGAGAACGGGCGCTGCGTGCGCGTCCCGGAGGGATACACCTGCGACTGTTTCGATGGCTTCCAGCTGGACATGACCCGCATGGCTTGCGTGGGTGAGTGAGGCCCCGCGTCCCCTGGCCGCGGCTGCTCCCTGCCGGTGCCAGCCGGGACGGTAGCAGCAGCAGTCCCACTCTCCTTCCGATTCCTTCCCATACGGCTGGGAGGGCCCTCGGGGAGGTTCAGCCGGCCACTTTCTGCTGGCAGCTGGGTAAGAGCAGCTCTGGGCATCACCGAGAGCGGCCGATGTCTCCTGTCTCATACCACTCTTGTACATCACAAGCCATTGTTATTATGATTAATGTCCTCTACATTCACCACTGCCCTGGTGAAATTCCTCACTTTCCACCCTGCCCTGTGAGACACGGTTTCTAAATCTCTCTGTATTTCCTCTACATTCCTATGTCATGTCTCCATCCTTTTCACATTGTATCTCTCCAAGCCAGCTGAGACCTCAGGCACTCAGCAGAGCAGATGAAGACCCTCTTTTTCTTTAGGCATGGCACTTACTCCAACTCAGGGCATCCTTATTGTACAATACAATAGTGCAGCTTCTTCATACAGAACCCATGGTCTCTACCACCCCAAATGCAGCTGTGCAAAATGTCTGTCTGGGATGTTACTCCCTCTTCTGCATTTGTGCACTGTTTCCCTTTCCTTGGCCATAGTGCTTTGCATTTGCCTTCAGTGAATTTTGTCTGGTTGAATTTGGACCACTTCTCTCCTCTCAGAGTAAGTCTGAACCCTGCAAAGTGCTTGCAGTCCACCGTCACACACATACATTTTGTAAGCATGGGGATTCTTCCTTCATCCACCCTAATGACAACATTTGCATGGAGTAGGGGTAAGGACAGACCACTGCAGCCTGTGCATTAACGGGTTTTTACTGTAAAGCTAGATATTGCTAATTGTCTATGGAGTGCAGCTATGTGGTCCATTGTGCAATTGCCACAGTTTAATCTAGAGGGTATTTTCTCAATCTGTTTGAGTGTGTCATGTGAGAGTGTGTTGAAATCCTCACCGTGGCCAAGGCACATCATATCCACCACTTCTCCCTTATCTGACAGGCCAGTTATCAGGTCAGGGAAGAGAACCAGATTGGCTTAACGTAATCAGGCCTTAACTGATCTGCACTAGCTATTTAATGATCCCCTTATCCTTTAGAGGGTTATGACCTAATCACTTACAAACCTGAACTGCTTAAGGGTGAGCAGACTGTAATTCTGGACATTCCCTTCTCTGTTTTTGAAGATGGTTACGAGATTTATCCTTTGTTGCTTCTGTGAGGCCTCCTTTATGCTCCCATCTCAGAGACAACTGTCAACTTTTCAGGGACTGCAGGCAGCATTAAGCATGTGAACTTGTGTTGCTGCAAACCTTTATGGATGTAACTGCTTTATATCTGATTTTTGAACCTCTCCATGGCAGTGTGGCCTTTCCCTCCCTGTGCTCTTGCACCCTTGTTTAAACACTTTGAACATGGTCTGTGCCCTGTCTGATCACCATGAGTGTTTTTATGATGGCTGGAACAAAGCCTGTGTTAGCTGCTCCAGCCAGCTTGACTGGCTTTTGTTTCCTCTGTCGATAAGAAGTAGACTTATATTCCCCACTGTTTCCTGCTAACATATTTATGGAGCCTTTGCTTGTTGCCTTTTCTATCCTGAACTAACTAGCCCTCATTTTACACTGGAGCCTGTTCTTTTTCCTTTCAGTTCTGCTTGGTTCTTGGTCATCCCCATGTTTTTACCTTGCTGACTTCAGGCCTTTAGAATACTCCTGCAGCTGCTGCAGCACTTCCCCTCTCACTTCCCTATGGGGACAGCTTACCCATGCCCTGTAAGGTGGGCTGTGTGCCCCCACCCCTGCCCAAGTGGGCAAACTCCAGGACTTGGTGCAGACTGCTAGCACTACTCTGTTGCTTCTGGCTTTTGAGTCTCTCTGGGCTAAAGTTTCCTTGTTTTGTTTCTCCTCTCGATTCGGTGGCCAGATCAGGCTGCCTGCTCTTTGAGCTTTTACTTTCTCTTGCTTCTGAGGTTGCAAAGCACATCTCCCTTGATGTGCCTAACTTCTCCTTGGGCTTCCGAGCAAGCCATCCCGTTCATGGCAATGTCTGGTCCTGAGGTCTAGTGCAAGTCCACAGTGTCAGTTTAACAATTGGTTTGGCTGTGTGTGAAGACTATCTTGTTCCTCAAGCTCTCTCTTCTCATGTTTCCCCTCTCCTTCCTCCTGTGAGTGCTGTGCTTTCTCTTACCTGCCTGAAAGTTTTGCTTCCAGCATCTCTCCCTGGGGTTACACTTATCTTTCTTTGTCAGATGGCCCCCTCCACCTATGCTAGAGATAACCCGAGGTCCCTGGTGTGGCAGAGCACTTTGGTCTTCCTGGGGTCCACTGGCTACTGCTGGGGCCTTCTCTCTCCCTTGGGTGGCCAGCTGATCCCATCAGCTGCTCCCCACTCCCTGCTGATCAGTGGGGGTTGAGTCTGGAGTTTGTGCTCAGAGAGGTTGGACCTGCCTTGGTAGGTGAGGATTTGGGCTCTGGAGGTCCTGTGGGTGCAAACAACGGTTCTGGGGTTGTACATGGGTGCTCTGTCCAGCTCATGGCCCCACCACAAGTTGGTGTATCTCAGGCAGGGCATCTGGGTGAGTACATTTAGCAGAGCCGACCTGTCACCGTAGGGCAGCTGCTGTAGGGCTCACGTGCACACTCTAGCCTGGCAAGCTGGCCAACTGAGCCCTGTGGCACAGTTTGCAGGTTAATAAAATAAGCCGTTGTTTGCGCAACACGAAGTCCCTCTGTGTTTTGGTCCTGGAGATGATAATCGGCCTCTCAGGGTCACCGTCATTTGTCTGGTCGACCTTGTTGGATCAGAAAAGGGCCTTTTCCCCAGATCTCAAGCTATTACAACTTGTTAGCCAAAAGCTGCTAACCAGGGGGTGTCACCAGCTACAGAGCATGGAGGGGCTCTTATCTGGTGTGCATGGGGTAGGGTTCAGTACTGTGCTAGAGGATACTGGAGATGCCACCCTTGGATACTACAGATGCTCTGCAGATATGCTGAGGGCATGGGAGGCTGGTGGGGACACTGTGGACATCCTGGGCTAGTGGAATAGTTGGGGGACAGGGCAGGCAGAACCTGTGTGGGAGGGCCAGGGGGGATGGCAGGGGCACAAGGAGATGGCTGTGGGCTGGAACTACTCACTGTGCCACCAGCTCAGCCCAATCCTTCTCCTTGCAGATATCAACGAGTGTGAGGAGGTGGGCAGCCCTGAGCCCCTGTGCCGAGGTGGCACCTGCGAGAACACAGAGGGCTCCTACCGCTGCCAGTGCTTGCCGGGCTACGTGGCCCTGGCCCGGTCACACCACTGCGTGCCCCAGACAGCCCAGAACCCAGCAGCCGCGTAGCTCTAGGAGAGCAGGGGTGAGGGTGCTCACCTGTGCATGGCTCTGGGACCTGGGAGCACAGAGAAAGGCCCCCCGGGGCTGTGGGGCCTTCGAGCCTCTTTGTTCCTTCCCCTTCGAAGTGCACAACTTCCCCACCACCTCTCTCTACAGGTCAGGGCTGAGTTCCCAGCCTCTGCACCCCTCTTGGCCCTGCCAGCCCCTGCTCTTCCTGCAGCAGAGTCCACTCCAGCCCTCAGCACCTGTCACATTGCCCTGTGTCATGGAGGCTCACAGGAGACCTTCCCGTGCCACACAGCTCCAGCCTCTCCCCCTCACCCTGCCAAGAAAGGGGGTTCATCTCCCTGCCACTGCTGCACTGACCTAGTGACAAGCCTTACCCACACCGCGGGTGCTGGCCCCACTCCTTGTGAAGCGTCCAGCCCCCAGGCCAGAGCCTTAAGATGGGGGTTCCACCCCAGCTTTCTAGAGCTGCTGCCTAACCTTGGGGTACGGGAGAGAAGCCTGAGGGGCTCCAGGGTCAGCTCTCCCTGTGGCCTTTAGCTCCACACTTTGTGCCCTGTGCTGGCTGGGCAGGGGGAGGGGGAGCAGGTCCAGCTTCCTTTCTGTAAAGTTGTTGGTGATTATTTTTTTTAACCGAGTCTGCTGGAAACTTCTCTCATGTTGTTAAATAAAACATTTATTTTGGGCCCTTGTGGCCTGAGACACTGGGGCTTGTCAGAACCATGCTTGTCTTGCCTCTGCCAAGGGCAGAGCCATCCCACTTGTAAGCCAATTCTTAGCCCTCTCGGCTGCCACATAGCCTCCTCCTGCTCCTGAGCCAGAGCAGAGAGCTTTGCCAGGCCAAATCCTCAGCCCAACACCAGTGGCAGGAGCCAAATCCAGTCCCTGCAGACAGCACAGAAGTTACAGCTGCTCACACCCCACCTTGTTCTCACACAAGGGGGCTGCAGTTCCCACATGAAAAAGTGTAGTTACTGCAGTCAGTAGAGCTCTCTGGCAGGTCTGGGAGTTGTTTTTCCAGCCCCACAGAGCCCTCAGTAAAAAGACCTTTACCTATGCTGCAGTAAGCAGGGCTGCATTCTACACCATTACCTCTTCAGGGAGCCTTTGCACAATTTCAAGCCTGCATAGGACTAGCAAGGCAGGAGCACAGCCAGACATTGCCAGCTGGACGCCAGCAACAGAGATGTTTGGCTGCTTCCAGGTCACCCACACTTAGGCCAGCATACCACTTCTATTTATGCCTTCAGGTAAGAAGTAAGACCAGCCAAACCCCAACGAGAAGATGCCCAGCCACTCTGCTTTCCCTCCTGCTCCTTTTCACTCACAGAATACAACACAAGCAGATTTTGTCTAGCCTTTATTAAAAGGAAAGTTATAAAAAGAGATTCAGGAGCTCACAGCAGCTCCAAGTTAGTTAGTAGCGCAAACCATTGGTTAGAGAAAGAATCATCCCTGCAGAGACATTGAACGCCATTTGGCTTTGCATCCACAAAAAGGAAGTTTTCCCAGCTGGAGTCCCGTTGGCTTGAGCAGAGGCCCAGGACAGAGCAGGCTGTCAGCTCAGAGAAAGACTCCTCTCCTTCCCTCTGCTTCAGCTGCATGGATAGCAAATGCAGGTCCCAGGGGCATCCTGATCACAACAGAGCAGGAGAAACACGGGAGGGTGGATGCAGCCAGCATTCTAGAAGAGGCACTGAAGGGTTACCAGGTAGCAGCTCAGACAATAGCCCGGTTCATCGCTGAGAAATTCCTTTGTGAGGACAGACAGCTCCATGTCGAACAGATAAAGTGCCTCCACAGAGCAGCTGGAGGATGATGCTCAGTCACTCCTGCAGCAGACACTACTGCCCCTTGAGCTGCTAGGAGAGCTCCCCAGGGGTGTCACCTAAACACAGTAAGAGCACTCTGCCCGTGGCTGATCTTTCAAGGAACACAGTGCTGCCTGCTCAGAGGGTGCAGAGCTCTGAAGGAAGCAGTAAGAAATGCTTATTATATAAAAGAATTTGGCCTGTGTTGTTTCTGGTTTTCCCCTCCCCAAGCCCTACTCATGGCAGGGCTCCTCAGCTGGTAATCTGCACTGGTATCTTCCAGCAGAACAACATCTGGTCCTGGTCATCTACCAGCTCCCACTTCACAATCAGTTTAATCTGAAAGAGAGAAGAGCAGAGGAAGATAAGAACGTTCAGGAAATTTTAAGGCAAGGGCATGGGGAGAGCAAAGTTATCACTTGTGTGGAACAAGGAGGTCCTGGGAGCTCTTCACAAAGAGGACAGAGCTGGGGCATTGCCCTTGCGTGCAGTAGATGGGCCGTGCTCATGCAGCGATTCCTGGAGTACCATCTAAGAGCGCTCAGTTGCATGACACACACTGCACTTGGATTCCCACTCCCTGAGAAAATAGAGTGGAAACACCCTGCAGCATCCCCAGCTGAACTGCACTCCAGAGTCGAGCACCCCGAGTCTGTGAGCATTCAGCTGCATGCAGCAGGCTCTGGTGGGAGGCACAGCACAGGAAGATACTGGAGCAGCTGAAGCCACTTCTCAGCAGCTGGAGCTAGCTGTTTCCTTCGCTGGGTCTGTCCCAAAGTGGCAACTTGAAACTAGAGTCATACAGCAGAAAGAACACCAGACTGCCTATGGAGTCTACTCTCTCTCACCAGAACAAGGTGTCTTCCCTTAAAGGCAGGTGGTGAGACTACCCCAGTATAGGCAGGAGCTGAGGAGCTGACCAGCTGCCTGCATACTTACACTGGGGTACTCGCTTTTCACAGGGAGTTTATTCAGGTAGCTGTAGGAATGGTCCTTCTGAATGGGGCACTGGATCCCAGACTTGCATCCATCAGGCTCAGGAATAGGGAAGGGTATGTCCACGTGCATCATCTCCCCGTACACCCTTGCTTTACTGCCCTGGCTCTCGATCTCTGCAAAACACGGAGAACACACGTATACCTCACACCCTGCCATTCACATACCCCGGAGGCTGCAAGAACACAACTAAGGGACACTCTTCCTCCCACCCAGATCCTTCTCCAGCCGCCCATCTCCCTTCCCAGCAGTGGGACACAGAGGGGATCACCTGCCCCTGCCCACTCCCGCTGGGGATGTGCTCCTTACTGCTGGCGAAGGTGACGTTGATGCTGTAGGATGTCCCCTTGTGGAGCAGGCAGGGCTGAGTGGGGCAGGGGCTCACGTTCACCTCCTGGATGCTGCCGTCTACGGAACCTGCAAGGAAGAGTAGGGATTACCGGGCAGTCTCCGCCTGCTGCCGCACTCCTCCCGCTGCCCCGCGGCCGCGGGCCGGAGCCACTCACCGCAGTCAACGAAGCGGAGGGGCTCGGCCAGGGCGGTGGCGGCGGCGCCCAGCGCCANGCCGGAGCCGCCGCGCGCTCCCGGGGGTGGTCAGGGGGAGGGACCGCCCGCCGCCGCCGCTGCCGCCGCGGCCCAGGGCAGGGCTGCAGCCGGGAAAGGGCGGTGGGAGCACCGCCGCGACAGGGCACTACAGGACAGCCCGAGAGTGGTGGTGGTGTGCTGGAACTACAGCCCTTGGACAGACTAGACAGCCAGCCAGACACCGTCTCCAAAAGCGCTGGCACTGGATTTCCCCGCTCCTGGGCTGTCCTGGGACTGTCAGTGTCAAAAGCAGCAGCCGGAGGACAGGCTCAGATACAGGCAGTACTATGGCCCGGGAAGCTCTTTTGCTGCCCCCTCTGGAAGGAGAAAAAACATATAGCCCACAAAACTGCTGTAGTAGACTAGTCCGTGGCCTTGTTCGTACATATCCCGTACCTCGTGTCCTGCATGTTGAAAGCCGTTTGCGTAACGTGAGTGCCAAGAGTTACATCTGCTGAGTACCTGGCTTGGCTGCCACCTTTCACACAGCACACACACGTCAGTCCCGCTTCTCAGACTCGTGAATTGCCAGAGACTCCCTGCTTTGTGCTGTGGATGCCAAGACAAACCAGACAACGCTTCAGAAAGCATTTGACCCAAGCTAAAGTTTACAACTTTTCACCAATTTCACATGGTAGCAAATTTTAGCCTTTCTGGGATCATGTCAGAACACAGTAGAGAGGCACGTGAGGCTTGATTTGGTAGGAATGCGGCAGAGCTGACATAGCGTCCTCACTTCAGACCTCTGTCCCAGTGAGGTGTCTGCCTGCTCAGCTGCAGCTGCACAGCCAAGTGACTCAGAGCTGGCACCCCACGCTTTGCTCAGGCCCTCTGCAAAGGGTGTCACATCAGAAAGTTGTGTGGAGCTTTTAAATTTTTTTTAAGATTTCGAATAGGCATTCCATTTCCAGAGGCATGCATACCAGGGTGCTTACAGCAGCCCTATGAAAAAAAAACCTACCCTCAAAAAACCCCTGCTGAGACTAAGCCATGTATTTACGCCCACCTAGCACACTTTATAACTGACCCAGATAAAGGCTTTTCTTTGCACATGGGAAAGCATGCCCTTCAAAAGGCTTCCCTTATCCCCATCCTTCAAGTCTTACAGATGGTAAACAAAGCTGCCTATCTGACTGCTGGTAACAGAACTGCAGTCAGGTCAGAGCAGCCATAAAGTGCCGTCACATATTCACAGGATAAGTAGTGCTTGGAATTTGCTTGGGAGCAAATTCCACAGTCCATTAAATCAGGATGCCTTCCTGTGAAACTGCTCACCACGTATCTTTGCTTCACAGATGCTTTTACACAGTGGCAGAGACTACATACATACAAGTCAACACATATTTCAAAGTCTTTGAACTAAAAATCATTGAATCTGGGATCAAAATTAACTTGTCTATTTCCCCTCCCTGCACCCCAAACTGGAGTAATAAAAAGCCTAATAAGTACAAGTCTGTAAATCTACAGCCAAGGCCTTAACAGAAGAAAGAAGCAGAAACCTTCTGCCCAAGGTTTTTAGCTGATATCATACATTACCATGGTGTCAGTTTTGCAATAACATTACTAAAGCTTAAATTCCTCAGGGCAGCATAAGCATCTTAGGCCAAACAGACCTTGCTTTTAGGCACATGTACCCTGTGACATCTGATAACAGGCATAAGCCTCCAAGTTCCCCTGGAACCAAACATTGCTTAAGAAAGATTCAAATCAACGTTAGGCTGGTCTTATTATTTTGCAGATGGAGGTCCTTTCAGATTACCAACATCACAGGGAGCTTATCCTGCAGAAACATCAGGGGAGAAGGCTAAGAAAGCTGGCAGAGAAATTCTTTCCAGCAAGACCGATACTCCAGTTCTTAATTTTTGTAGTTCAACCAACTCTATTACATGAGGAAAAAGCCTGAAGTTCCACTTCATCAGCTATCTACACCTGATTAATCCAAATCACTCTAACAGCACCGCACTTGCAGCTCAGTAAACACATGCGCTTGCAGGCACTACAGCGTCAGTGAATACAGCAGGCAGGTTCTCAAGAAAATCCACATACAGAGACTAATCAATTTAACTGTTCTTTCAGCCAGAACATGCTCCTTTTGCTACAGATTGTCAGAATTCACATTTAAATTCATCACATCCACTCTTGCATTCAACACCATGCCAGAGGTTTTATTATCACCAGTTTCTAAAGCACTGAAACAAGTTTAGTTTCCCTTCAAAATAGATACAAGATTATTTTAGCATCATATTGCAGAGGAGAAAAGAGCAAAATATCTAGAGAATCCAACTCTCAGACAAATATCTTCAAATACAGTGTGCTTAAAGAGAGCTAAACTAACTCCCCAAACCAAGACACCACAAACCAGAATAAGAACAAGAAATCAAAACATAAGCTTAAAACCATCTTATGTCCAGCAATCAGGAACGACCAACAAAATCAGAGCCCGGGAAAGAAGAAAAACTAGACTGTAACTCCATGAATAAAAAAGCAACCAACCATCCCTGTACCACACAGCTGACTGAAGGAGAAAATGGCCAGGGATGAGAGATGCAAGGGAGTAGCTGTTCTCCTTAGTTACACCCACCTCCCCTTGTCACACCAAAATCTTGTCCCCAGCACCTGAGTCCTCAGCACAGCAGATTATTAATTTTATTAATTATATTAATTGAGTGACACTAGCTGGCCTTTTTCTCATTCTTTCAGTCTGCAGGAAATAATCTCAGCAATGTCCCAAAGACCCTTGAAGCTACTTGCCACACTTCTGTCACTTAACACCAGTAAAAAATGAAGGCAACTATAAAGTAAGTGTCTTGTTTTGGGGGCTACATCCATTCTCCATAAGGTGTTCACAGTGAATACAGCCACAACATGGAGAAATGCAGCAAGATCAATCTAACACACCCTACAGGAGTAAGAAAGCCAATGCAATATGGAAAGAAATCAGGCATGATCCCTCCTTGCCTTTCCTCCCAGGAGGTTTTCATTCCCTCCTCCAAAGTTGCCAGCTTTTGGGATGCCACACTGATAATAATCGAGAAACACTCCAATGTGTTTTTATTTGAACAGTCAGTGTTCCCATATGCCTGATGAGGATTCATCAACTACTGCAGGTACCTGCATTAGTACCACTCCTGCTGGGACCCTGCCTGTGATACTCTCCTGGCTTTATCCTAGCATCATTAGAGCTAACCCAGGCATACGCAAAATTAAACAGCTCAAACCAGTCTTTATTTACATGCTCGGGGTGGAACAAATAAGCAAAAGCACGTGGTTACAGAAGCATCACCGTGCTTGGAGCAGGATGGTGAGAAAGCAAACTGTGACAAGGTCCTGAAGTCCCCTGATGGTAAATCACCCATTCCTATTGGGGTGACAGATTTTCTTCCACCAGTCTTCCACACAGTCGCTGTATGACTCTCCGCAAGCCTGGCTAGGGCTGAGGAACAGGATTCCTCCCACAGAAGCACATGAGGAAGAAAGAGATACAGACTCTTTGAACCACGAGTGCATCCGTGATCGACCGGCCCGGCCACTGTCACACGGCAGACGATCAGGAGGAGCTTAACCCCCCGTGGGAGGGCAGCGTGCCCCGGGCGGTCGTAGGGGCCCGCCTCGAGTCGGGTGAGCCCCGCCGGGCCCGGGGCCTCCTCGCAGCCTTGCTGCGGTGGGAGGAGAGGGACGGTGCGGGTGGGAGGCAGAGCACAGCCGGCACCGCCGGGCCAAGCGCTCGAACGAAGGAAGACTGGCCTCCACCGGCATTTCTGAGCTGAGCCCCCACCTGATGAAGGAGAGCAAACCAGAAAAGCCGGGATCAGGGGAAATCCCTAAAATCCCTCAGCCCTGGCCCCGTGTTTGCTCTTCTGCCTGCCCAGCTGCCCTGCGGCGGCACCTCGATCCTTCTGTGGGTTCTGCTCAGGATAAACAACCTCACGGCTAAGCCCGGTACACGCGTGCCCTGACGGACAGCGGTCGCTGTTTAGTACTCTTCACTGTTTCGTGGCTGCGANGGTGGGCGGCTGGACGAGGTACCGTTCCCCTGGGCACTCGGCCCCCTGGCCCCTCTCTTGGGGACACAGAATGTCCCCGCTGCGCGGCAGGAGGTGGTGGCTGCAGTGGCCGTGCCCGCCGCCCGCTCCGGCGGCGCGGCGCGGCGCGGCGCGGACCCCTCTGAGGCGCCCCCTTTCCCTTCTCCCCGAGGCAGCCGGTGCCCCGCTTCGCCGTGCCCAGGCCGAGCGCTGCCGAGGCCCCCGGCCGGCCCTTCCCGCGCAGCTGGCTTCCCGCNGCGCCTTTAAGGCGCTTACGGAAGCCGCGGCCGAGGGCAAGCATTGCCCGCTCACGGTCACCGCCGCCCCGCTGACGCAGCGCACGGGGCCCGCCCGGTGTNGCCCAGGCCGAGCGCTGCCGAGGCCCCCGGCCGGCCCTTCCCGCGCAGCTGGCTTCCCGCTGCGCTGGGCGTCGTCCGTCTCCGAGCCGGGCCCGACGGAGAGCGGCCCCAGCGAAGGACAGGTCTTCCTCAGCGAGAGTTGCGTGAAGGTGGGGACTCTGAGACGGGCTCGGGTGTTTCTGGGAGGGTTTCCACGCTGCCTGCCCTGCCGTCACGCTGGGGAGACGTTTGAGTGTTCACCAGTTTGTTCAGCAGGCATTTTAATCCTCTTCCTTTTATTTATTTGCAGAGGCTGCTGGAAATCGCAGAAGGATCAGAGTTTCTCAGGCTGCAGGTGGAAGGAGGTGGTTGCTCTGGCTTCCAGTACAAGTTTTCTTTGGACACAGTTATCAATCCTGATGACAGGCAAGGACAAAGGGGCATTGTGGTGGTCAGGTGTTACTGTTCTGTGTAAAAATGGCAGGAGGCAGATGTGTGAGATGATGGTGTCTTGCATTGAAGGAAGAAGCCTGTAAGATAAGGAGCATGCTGATGTTGCACTTCTCTGTAAGGTCTTTGGCACAGTTAATGGTTAAATATGCTGCTTTTTTGCAGGGTATTTGAACAAGGTGGTGCCCGTGTGGTTGTGGATGTGGACAGCCTGGCCTTTGTGAAAGGTTCCATGGTGGACTTCAGCCAAGAGCTGATTCGAAGCTCCTTCCAGGTGGTGAGCAACCCCCAGGCAGAGAAGGGTTGCTCATGTGGGACTTCCTTCTCTGTCAAGTTCTGACTGGACTTGCCATGGATGGACACCGTTTGCAGACCCTTCTGGCAGTCTCCAGAGGGTCTCTGTTTCTTCTTTTCCCTGCTACTCCCTCTCATCTCCCTTACCCTGTGACACAGCTGTTACGCATTACTGCAGCTGTGTGTGTGTTTGCACTGAGCCTGTCTCCAAGACTTGTTGGCCTTCCCTTCAGAAACGATGAAGTAACCATTGGCACGCACCCAGGAGCATCTTCAGCGCCTTGTGAACCACTGGCCAGGTGGTGCTGACCTGCCTGGCCTCTCCTGAATGTGGAACTACTTAACTGTCTCTGCAAGAGAAGGCTGTACATATATATATATATGTGTGTGTGTGTGTGTTTATTGAAGGTTCTTACTTATAAAAGTCTATGAGATTGATTGGTATTGCTTGTGCATTTACATGTGGGTAGAATCTGGGTTCTTTCAGGCTAATGTTGCTTATTCCATGTCTTCCAAGTGAATGGGACTTGAAGTGTTTCTCACATGTACCTCCCAGGGTTGCTGGCCCCCCACTGTCCAGCTTACAGTGGGATTTTCCAGATCCTTTGCTCCTTTCTTGCTCAACAGGATTCTCTTGGTCCCAGGAACCTATGGTGGCTTTGCTGTAAGTTCCTGCAATGATGGTTTTTATTTGTTCGGAGTAAGTGAAACCAAAAAAATTGAGATAGGAAGAATTAATAGCTTATGTCTTTTATATATAAAAAAAGAGAAATCTGGTGTATATATAAAAAAATAAAATACACAGCTCTCTATGCTCCAGTGCTATTTTAGGCTTTTCCTAAGCCTGACTTGGAATTTTAGGTCATACAGACTCTCAGGTTTCATAGTGTGGTTGCTGCTTGCTCTTGCCAGCAGGAAGGGAAGTTAAGGTGATACAGACAGAGGAGAGCTGGAGTACTGCCTAAGGGTTCGCAAGTCCTTTTGACTTGAAGCTGTCTGGGAAGCTTTTCCATAACTTGCTTTACCATTTAGTCTCTGTCTAACATGCCTGGTTTGATGAAAGACTGGAATAGTTCCATTCCTTTCTAAGACTCCCATGGAATGGGAAGTCTAGAAGTTTCCAAAATAACATCCTTTCGATTAGTCATTTTCTATAGTTTTTATCTGCCACTAGATGTCTTTTAAGTCAGTGATTCACCTGCTTCTGGATGAGAGGAGAGATGGGGAAGCTATTTTTGTTCCCTCTTTCGTGTTTTATCTGATCATAATCAAATTATTTAAGACTTGAGTCTTTCACGTGAGTGTGGGAGCACTGCATGACTTCAGTCTCAAGGGAACTGCCTATGGCAAACCGTGAGCTTTTCAAGACTCCATGCCACAGGCATGTTTTTTTAAGCTTTCCAAATGCCTTTTTAAACTATTTAGTAGTCCCTATATTCAGCACTGTTTTGCCTATTTATTTCTAGTGCTTGGAGTTGATAGCCAGCTAGTTTCAGTTCCATCAGCAGATGCTATAGGAGCTCATATATGATCTGCTCTGACTTTGTCACATAGGGATGCACATGGATAGGATGTGGAGCAGTGGCTCTTTCCATTTAGCCCTTTCCATTTCCTGCAGTCAACAATGTCTGCCTAGTTATGTTGCTATCAAAGAGAGCTATCATGTTTTGTAGAAGGGAGTAAAAGGATGTGGTTAAAAAGACTTGCCTAAACCCCTGCAGGGTGTTTTAACCCTACTCTTATGCTCCCAGATCTTGAAGGTCATGTCAGCCAGAACTGCCTTTGAAAAGTGTAAGACCTTAAAAGCTTGTGTAGGTAGAATACATTAGATAAACTCAGTTTCTTTCAGGTGGGGTAGCTATAAGTTGGCCAGAGGAGTTGCTTTCTGAACCAGGAAGATCCATTCTTGATCCATTTCACACAGACTGACCTAGGTCAAGTCTCTTTTGGGATCTTTTATGGGAAATAAAAGTGCAGCAGTAGTTCTGGAGAGGTAGCAAACCAGCAGCTACCTGGACTATTTCTTCCCTGGACTAAAGCCAGCCTTCAGCCCCTGTAAACATGCTGGCTTCATCTTGGATTACTGTTCTTGCTAAATGTAAACCTGTTCAACATAGCCAGGTTCCACTTGCCTACACTTGCTCTACACCGATGCAGTAGCTGGAGCAAGTGCTGTCCACGTGGAGTGCCGCCCCTTTGAGGGTCTGCCTCTCCCTCGAAGGGATATGCGGAGGATAAGGCTTTGGTGCCCGCCAGTGTCACTTTCAGCCTTGCTGTGAAGCTCGCGTGTGATTCGCTCTGCCCGCGGTTCTGGCAGTACTGCTCTGACTGCACTAGGTGGACCCCTTACTCCTTGGGAGTCACTGCACCGGACATACACAGGCATTCTGGGGTGAGGTTGGATCTGCTCCATGCAGGACCTAAGCAAGAGCAAAAGTTTCTTTGTAGCTGTCTGTTTTGGAGGCAGGCTGGTATTGCTGCAGTGTGGTCTGTAGATCAGAGAAGCTGCTAGGAGCTGGAGAGATTCCAGCCCATACACCATGTTGCTCTTGGCTTCCTAGTCCTGCGTCTTGGGAGAAAGTGTAAGCTATTGGCCAAAGCTACTGGTTTTCCAGTTCCCATTAGGGAATGGGTGCAAAGGGTTGTCTGTCACCTCCAGAGTTGTCCTGGCTCTTTAGAAGTCTGTCAGTACATCAGAACTTCTGTAAATGTTAGGAAGTCAGCAAAGGGGTTCTTGTTGACAGAGGGGTACTGTAGAACTAAACCACTGCAGGTACAAAGGTGATCTTGGAGTATTTTGGCTGTGTAGGCAGAAAAGGTTAGATCTTGGTTCCTACTGAGAAAACCTCACCTGTCAAGGTTTGTGCACTGAATAGGTGACAAAGATGGCACCACACTGTAGCCTGTGGGGCAAGACCCGTGGTGCCAAGAAAAGGACACAGAAGATTAGACAGGGGATTTGATTCTGCCTGGACCGTGAGGGGCTGCCAAGGCATGCCTGCAGGAGGTCTGTAGTGTGGGAATAGATGGGAGCCCTTGTACTGAACCACTGAGAAGAAGCTGAAGGAGCTGGAGGTGCTGGCTTTGCTTCATGGCATATGAGAAACTGCAGTGGAAAATCTTTCTCTGCTCCCACATAAAGAAGGAGGATTCTCTCAGTTCACCCACCTGACAAGGAATGATCAAGAAAGATATTTATGGAAACCTTAAAATGAAACTTCAAGAGAAAAGGGCACAGTCATCAGTGTCACTGACAAGAAGGTAGAAGAAGATGGAATGGAAATTCTCCCTTGAGAATTTCCCTCTACAGAGCTTCTGGAAGCTCTGTAGAGGCTTGTTGGTAGATGACCAGCACATCCTGAGCCTGTGATGGGCTCTGTTCTTCAGATTCAATATCTACCATGGCCTATTAACTGAGGGTCTCACTTCAAGGCCTCAAGCCAGGCAGTGGTAGGGAAATAGGAGATCTTTGTTACACCCGTTTTTTAGTGGTTTAGGGATATGCATAAGAGTGCTGTGCTTGTGTTGGTGGGCCCCTGCGTGCTATCATTTACTACAAAGAGCATTTCGAGATGAGTGGCTACAATAAGACCAATGGCCAACGTAAGGTGAGCGTTAGGGGAATAACTGTCCCTCTCACCCGTACATTCTCGTCTGCAAAATTTCACTAATCTCAGACCTTTCTCTTGTGAAATTATACATCTGTACAGAGCTGCTGGGTGAGTCAGGAAGACAGCTAGGATTCAGGAACCAGTACCCTCTGGATGACACCCACTGGGCCTTCTGCTTCTCCCACACAGTAGTGTAATTTCTTACCACCTTAAGGGCTTGTCTGAATCCAGCACCTGGGGGAGGAATCACTGAACAGTGGAGGAGGCAATAATGGGAAAGCAGAAATGCATGAAAGAAGGCTTCTCTTGTCTGTGTCCCACGCTGTGAAGGCACGTGCTTTGTACCAAGACTGTCTTCAGCCTTAAAAACATTTCAAACATCTGGTGGCAGCTGCAAGTGAAAAACCAGATTTTTTTAAATTGAGTTTTCACAGTGTGAACAGTTCCACTGTTCACACTGTAAGCTGGGACTGGTCAGTGGAGTTTATTCCATTACAGAATATTCTGAGTGTGAAGGGACCCACAAGGATCATCGAGTCCAACTCCTGGCTGCACACAGGATAGCCCCAAGAGTCATATGTACCCGAGAGCACTGTCCAAATGCTTCTTGAACTCTGGCAGGCTTGGTACTGTAATCATTTCCTGGAGGAGCCTAATCCAGTCTCAGTCACCCTCTGGACAAAGAATCTTTTCCTAATATCTAACCTAAACCTCCCCTGATACATGCCATTTCCTTGGGTACTATCACTGGTCACAACAGAGAAGAGATTGGTGTCTACCACTCCTCCTCACAAGGAAGTTGTAACTACAGTGAGGTTTCCCCTCAGTCTCCTCCAGGCTGAGCAGTGACCAAGTGACCTCATCCACTCCTCATACAGCTTCCCTTCAAGGCCCTTCACCATCTTCATTGCCCTTATTTGGACACTCTCTAATAGCTTTATGTCCTTCTTACATTGTGGCACCCAAACTGCACACCCGACTCAAGGTGAGGCCGCCCCAGTGCAGAGCAGAGCAGGACAATCCCCTCCCTTGCCCAGCTGGCGATGCTGTGCCTGATGCACCCCTGGCTGCCAGGGCACTGCTGGCTCATGTTCAACTTGCCATCAACCAGGACCCCTGGTCCCTTTCCATGGGTCTGCTCTTGGCATTTCAGGGAAAAATTCAGAGCAAGTGTGCTGTATTTCCTGATGAGCTGCTACAACACATGCTCAAGGACTGAACCAAACATTGTCTCCACTAGCAAACACCATCAGATTCATTAGCAGAGAGTGTGACAGCATGTGCAGTGTTTTGATGTTCCTTTTTCTTTGCCTGTTTTCATGCACACCAGCCAAAGCTCTCACCATGCTTCTCTGGAACAGGCCATAGCTGCCAGAGAAACTGGCAGTAGAGGAAGGGATAACCTTGTGTAATGGTGTGTTTAATACAACTCTCACCCAGCCTGGATAAAGAACCACAGTTCAAGGACACGGAGCATTGGCAAGAATAAACTGCAGCCACCTGTACTGTATCAAACTTCTATTTGGGAAGCTTTTTATTGGCTTTATTTTTCATCTCTTTTTTTTTCTTTTTTCTTCTTCTTCTTTTTTTTTTTCTTTTTTTCTTCTTTCTTTCTTTTCTTTTTTTTTTTTAAGAGGATGAATCTTTGAACCAAATGCCATTAGGGGCTAGGTAGAGGAATAATGGTGCAGTTCGGATCCCGCTGGGTTCTAAGGACTATGTTTGCTCTGCATGGTTTCCAGGATCAGGCTGCAGCTGGCTTTGATCTGTGCAGATACCTGCCCGGCAAACAGCTCGGTAGATCATGAACCTGGGGTTGGTTTAGTATCCAGCTGTGGACAGAAATATTGTGTGAGTCAGCTGAAGCTGTTCATGACAGTGAGATGGGCCATTACACCAAGGCTGTGATTCCACAACCCGTGGGGAGCAGTTTGTGTGCAGCACTTTCTGCCGCTGGCCTTCCCAGAACTTGTATGGCTCTTAATAGTTCCTGCTTGAGCAATAAGAGTTTATGGTCCTAGTCTTTGTTGTTGATTAGAACCCAAGTTTGTGCCCCTGTTTTAATCAGTGCTCATTTACCTTTGGCATCCTTCAGAGGAACAGAATGGTATGTCTTTCAGTTGCCATGGAAACAGTGAGACTAAATGCACATTTCCATGGCAACCTGCCATTATCTTCAGCTCTATCTGTGGGTCTCATTTTCTGACCCTGGGGGTGGGGTGATGGAACTTAATCTCTTAAAAAAAAAAAAAAAAAGATGCTACCACCACCATCATCACCACCCCCTTTCCTCCTCTGGCTCAGGCTTGGGGCTGAGAGAGGCCCATGACTATTCCAAGGCTCTAAGGTATTCTCTTCAGCTTCTTCTCTCCTTCACCCTCTAAAAATAGATACATTCAGAACAATTTGATGACAATGTTCCAGCACTTCTCTAAATTCTTTGTTTCTTCGACTAATGTTCCTAGCAAAGGCCGTTGAAGTTAATTGAACTTTCCAACAAGTTCCAAAGGTCAAAGTGTCCCAGCTTCTTTTGGTCCAAAGGGCCAAGGGTTAATTACAGGGTCTAAGACTCCAAGGAGAAGAAGCCTTTGTCTGCTGTGACTGGAGGCACCAGGGCACATCACATTAACCTCAGGAGTGAGGGATGTTCCTTCAATGGGGTCAGCTTGGACTGTTGCAGGAGGCAGCACCCATCAGAGATTTAGGGATCAAAGGCAAAGCTTATCTGTTTTGTGTGTGACTCAGGGGATACAGGGCAGAGAAAACACTTATATGCTTATGATGCGTCTAGCAGTCCACCAGCCAGAAGTGCTTTTGGCCACTGCTAAAATTTCTGCCTCCCCCAGCCACTGAGTCAGGAAAAGGACAAAATCTGCTGTACTTTGAGCAATTGCACACAGCTGTTCCTTAAGCCCGTTTTCATTATTCTTGTTCTAGCTGGCTTGACCTTTAGCTAATTCCTTTTATTCATGGTCTAATATTGGTTACTGAGGGGAAAAGCTTGTGTCTTGCACAGTTCTAGCCTGATGCAATAGTTATCCAGGGAGAGGATGTGGTAGAGTTATCCTTCTACATCTGCCCCACTAGTCTTTCCCACATGCTGAAGCAGAGGATGGTAAAGCTCTGTCCGTTCAGAAGTCAGCATGGAGGCAGAGGTGGTCTTCATAACAATAGCAACAGCAGCTGAGCAGGCACTGACTGAGGGAGTGGCAGGGCCCCCTCTTCAGCTGCTCCTTGGCATCCTCTGCTGTGTCCAGCTGAGGGTGGCCGTGCTTTGGCCAGCATGTTGGGCAGGCTGTGTGGCAGGCTTCCCTTCATCTCCCTGCCTGTCCATGCATGATTTCCACAAACTTCAGACATGGAAGATTTGTATTAAATAAAGAAACTTCACAGGGAAGAGCTAATAGCATTTGGAAAAGAAAATTCAGTAGCTGCCTTTGGTGACAAAGGCAGAAGTAACGGGGCAATGCTATTGTTAGCAGAACTTTATCTACCAATGTCTGCAAAAGCTTAGTGGGGAGCAGGAAAGCAGTAGGACTGTGTGGCAGATACCTTGGCCTCTTAATAAAATGCTTCCCCCTGCTGCCGCTGTCCTACGTTCCCTGATAACAGGCACAGGCCAGAAATAGGACTGCCATGGTGAAAGAATTTACTTAATCCTCTTCAAGCTAAGCAAAAATGTATCAGTGAAGAGCCAATTCACAGGGCAGAGCTGAATTACATGAAAGAAAATTGTGTCTGCAAATCAAATAGAGCTCAAAGCATTACGAGAGAGCAAAGGCAAAACAGGATGGTTTGGGAGAAGGGGGAATAGCCCAGAGAGATGCTTAGGGGTGAAAGGCAACAGGAGGTATATGCTGAGCCTCCCCCAGCTCTGCTATGGAAGCACAGTTTGGTGGGTGGATGAAGCTCTCAGAAAGTGGGAGGGCACTTGGAGCTGTCCAGGTATTGTAAGAGGCAGAAGAACCTGGTAAGTCCTGGGAGGCTCTGAGAAGACAAGAACTGGTGAAGGATTGGTGTGTAGTTCATGTAGACAAAAATGAAGGGGATGGAGGAACAAAGAGTAGGCAGATAGACCAAGGGAGTGAAAGGCCTGAGCAGAGCATGTGCCCATGCCTGCTGGGCACCTGTCCCCCCAAGATACAACTGTTGGGGGTGCCAGATCTATGAAGTCACTTACCTGCTATTCTCTGTTCATGAACTTTGAACGGCAACAGTCTGTGCAGAAGGACCATCAGCGAACTGAAACTACCAAAGTCTCAGGTGAAAACCAGACCTGCCAAACGGCTGGAACATTACCCCCTTTTCAAGAACTGGGCCCCACCGGCCTGGAGAAAAGGCAGCAGATCTGAAAAGCAAGGGTACACGGAGCCTTGGTCATTGTTTTATATGCTTAGGAGCAAGGGCTAGTTCTCCAAAGCAGTAGAGGCTCCTGTTGTAAGGATTTGAGGATCAGAATTCTGCTGCTTGAGGATGCCTGCTTCTAAAGTATGCTGGGCTTTGTGGGTTGATGTCCTTTTGATCTGTCCTGGATGAGACAATTTTACAGGGCAGATGAGACTACTCGGTTTGGGGGACTTCCTGAAGACTGAGCCTTGGGGATGGGCAGGGAGGTCCTAGCTCCCCTGGAGCTGCAAACACCAAGTAGTTCAGCAGAACAGCTTGTTGAGAGAGTTGTTCATCCCAAGACAAAATGAGGGCACACCTTGCACAGCATGTCCTATGCTGGGCACAGAGAGGTCTCACTTACTGCCTGAGCTCCTCACTTAATGATCAGATGTGAAGGGCTTGCTACACATGACCCTGCAAGCTACCTCTTGCCCAGAGGGACCCGATCACATCCTCCCAGGGAAGTTGATTTATGTAACTTCTTTTGGAGTCTGTGCTCCTTTTGCCCCCATCCCCTCTTGTTCGTGTTTTTCAGATACATTTGATTTATACATGCTCATTCCCTTCCTCACAGGAATGAGTTTTGGTGCGTGTCAGTTGCGTGAGAGAAAAATTTATAGAGCAAGCTGCAGAGGAAAGCAGCTGGGATCTTTCTTAGAAAAGCCGCAGTCGTTAATTATAGGAGTCTAACTAAACCTCAGCTCAGGCAAGAAGCATTTTCTAGATCTCCCTGCTTTCTTTTGTACCTTCCTGCACAAGTTGTCACATCAAAGTCAGGATTCAGGAACGAATGAAAACAACACCCACCTTTTTACATAAAAAAGGGATGCTGAGTGCCAGGGAGCAGCTCTCTTTCTGGCTCCCTCTTCTCACAAACTGGTGTGAGGGGCACTGCACCACTCCCCAGCAAGGGCTGTGGACAGCATTTTTCTGTCCCTTGGGCTCACTCACTCTTCTTCCCTGCAGCATGGTGATTCAGCTGCTACCTTACTAAAGTCTTTCAGGTCTGATCTAAACACCTGCTTTCTCTCCCCAGCTCAATTCTGTGCAGGCAGGCCTGTTCCTTGGGACAGCAGGTTTCCCAAGAGTACATTTTATTAGCAGAGTCACTGTAGAGGTGGGTATCTGGGTCCCAAACATCTTCATGTGTGCATCACTGGCAGAGCCAGCAGCACCGGAAAAGATTTTCTCTGTATGAATTTACCCCAGGGGAAGAGAGGGAGGAGACATAACCTGGACGTCCTTAAAAGCCTAATGCTTCCCATGTGTGTGCCTCTGTGATATGTTTTTGGCTGATGATCCCAGTACAGGCCATGCTATTCAGAGACTGCCTACACAGATAGCTTGTCCTAACTTGGCCGACTTGCTCGTAACCTTTGCTCATGTCACCTCATGTAATACTGAGATAAGAGTATCAGCAGGAGTCTGTCTGCATTAACAGCTAAGAGACACTAAGAGCAAAGAACGGGGAACATACCTAGGGTAGATAAGGCTGGTTTGGTGTCTTTGACAAAGAAAGTTGTTACATGTTTTCCTCAGAGTTTCACAGGGCTGCCAGGACATGTGTGTGCCTAACCAAGGGCACTGTCATCAGAAGCTGATTTGGGTGCCCCAGATGGATGTTCACGGCCTTTTGCTGGGGCTTGGACAGGGAGAGAAAGGAAGAGAGGCACTGGCTCACTTATTAAGAGGCATTCTCTCTCTGCTGTCTTTCTGCTGCTCAAAGGGGAAGGCAGAGCCTGTGCTTGATAAGAGCCTCTTGCCTGCACTGAGATCCCTCTTAAAAGCTGCTAAACATTAAAAAATAAGAAAGAAAAAATTCCAAGAGCACTTTGATAATCCTCACTAGAAAGTGAAACAGAAGAGCCTTTGAGCTGCACATAAGAAAACCTCTGTACATCGGTGGGGGAAGAAAGGCTGGTGAAGCCGAAATCTGGCAACAGTTCCCAGCTGGTGAGGGAGGTGCTTTTCTGCTGCAAGCTCCTGTCATGACTGATGCAGAGACAGAGAGAGGAAAAGCACAAAATCCTCTGTAGGCAATAACTAGCACCTCAAACCCCTCGGGGTGTTAGTGGGATGGGGAGGCCGAGCCAGTGCTCATCCTCTGCCTTCCTGCAGGGGCTTGGCCCTGGGCTCACCCCAGCAGAGGGACCCAGCCTCACTACATCATGCCTCCTCCTGCGGGACCCCTTCCCACTGCGGGAGCCTCCCAGGCAGGCAGCTTTCCCCTGCTTCGCCTCCTCCCAGGTTTCCATAGCAATCGGCGGTGGCAGCTGTGCGGGGAAGGCAATGGAGGGAAATGAGGGTTTCTTCCTATCCTGGGCCAGCTGAAGGCTGGGAGAACAGGACCATCCTGATGCTTCTGATGAAGGTAGCAACAGCCAGGCCGTGCCAGGTCACCCCCAGCCAGGCCAGGGCACAAGAATATGATGGGAATGTGCAGCTTCTAGGGCTCTGCAGGGCGGGTTTTGGGGGACTGCACGTACCCCAGAGCCATCCCCACACACACCCTGCCTTGCTAGAAAGCTACTGATATTGAACTGATGCCACCCCTGATTTTGTGCCTTCTTCCATTGCCTCCATGTCTTTCACCCCTCAGCCTGCATTGTTTTTCCCCCCTTGGCACACTGTCAGTCACTGAGGTCAAAAATTAATCTTTAGCTTTAATGGAAAACACTTTAGAGGGAGGCAGAGAGGGTGGAGAGCAAAGTGGCACAGGCAGCCTTGAAAGCAGCATTTTTATTTCCAGGATGGGGTAACAGGGCATTGGAGTAAGACCTCAGGGAGGGAGAAGAGGGAGGGGAATACAGGTATTCAAGACAGTGCTCCAGCAGAAAGGGAAGGATCATCCTGGGTAAGCTCCCTGTACTCTTGGCTCCATGGGGAGACTAAATTTCATCATCTGCTACCCTATCCCTACTCTTCCATACACAGATAGGAGGAAGGGGGAGACCTGCCCATGCAAACCAAATGGAAAACTTGAGGGGGTATGTGCAAAAAATAAAATGAAAATGTCAATTTGAACCCCAAATGTTTCATATTATTTAATATTAATATTTAATATTTTTTTAAAAATTAAAAGATAGGTTATTTTTGAAATGGAACTGTCATGTTGAAAGAAAGCCAAGCTACTTCATTTGTAAAGTGTCCAAACATAATGTTTTGACATTTTCAGGAAAAAATTGTCCCATACATTTTCAGACAAATCTTACTACAAATGTGTCTGAAAAGTTGAGCATCCTGAAAACTGCATTTTGAGGCAAGCTTGGCATGTGCCAAGCATGTTTCACATGCTCTTGGGCACAACCCAGGCACCTGAAGCACAGAAGTGCTGGGCAAACCCTAGAGAGCTGCCCAGGGAGCAGAGTTGCTGAAGTATGCTTGACACAATTTGGGCACGTCCCATTTGTGCCCAGGGCAGCTCCATGTGGCTGCCTTAGGGTTTCCCCCTGACCCAACTCCCACCAGCACTTCTCTGCCTGCAGCAGGAAGCATGGCACAGGTACCCACAGGATGATGTGCCTGTTCCTGCCTTTGGCTCAAGCCACAGCTCTGCTGTAGGGGTGAAAACTGGGGCCCTGACTGTATTTAGCATATGATAGGGGGAAAATGAACTATAAATAAGCTAGAACCATCCTTCAATTGTTCATGCAGTATGGGGAAGGGAACACAGAGGTTTCTGGCATAATCATGTTCATAATCAAGGGGATTCTTGGAGAGCTTGAATGCAAGATTTATAGATTGGCGAGAGGGGAGCAGGCACAGACACCGAATGCTGTGTCTTGCGTAGCCTATTGAGAGATTTATGTGCTTTTCAGCAGCAAGATTAGATGTCAAGAGGAGATTACCATTTACAACACAGTGTAGCACTGCACGCTGAGACCTCTGGTCTCACACAGCACCTCTGTGCCGGGCACCAGCTGCGGTGCAGCTTTGACCGCCTACACACCTCTCACCAATTCCCACCCCAGGCCTCAGCAGGTTAGAGAGGCTAAGGGCACAAGTCTGGGAGGGGATTTCACAATTGCCCGTGCCAGACAGGGCTGGGCTGTCTGGGGCTTGTTTTGAGCTCAATAAAACACACCTTTACAAGATATGTTCTTGAGTTGGGAGGGTGACCAAAGCTGGTGCCAGGCAGAACCCTCTGCCTCGTTTCATGGCTTACATTGCTTAAATCTTGCCCATCACAATAACCTGTTCTGGCACACTGTGAGTCCTGAGAGTCTCTGACCTATTTCCATGAATTCAGCATTTTCCTGTCTTCACTACCTCTTCTCCTGCAGCCTGGAGGAGGGAAAGAGAGGCTTGCCAGAGGAAGAGTGAGGAAAATACATCTGCAACGGTAAGAGGAAAAAAAAGCAAGCAGCAGTTGTGACTCGAGCTGTCTGCAAATCCCTAGAGGGACCGGAGGACTGCTGAAAGCATCTCCACTGAAGCAGCTCACTCATGAGAATGCCTTGTGTCACTGCAACAGGCTTGACACCCACACTCCCAGACCAGTGCCCTGAGGACCTCTCAGCCCTGACAGCTGCCAGAGACATTTTCCTTAAGCCAAAGCAGGTTTCAGGGTTAATATCCTTTTCCTCTGGGGGGCTGAAAACATTCCCCAGAGCCAGGTTCCTCCAAATTAAGCCCTACATAGCAGCAACAGATAGTGATAAAGTTTTGTCTTGGGGCACAGGTCTTCTCTCTGTATATATTCCTGCTTTAATACAAAATAGCTCAAGAAATAAAGCTGTTTCCTGCCTGCAGCCGGGGCCAAGGCTCCTTGCAGCAGCTAAGGACCATGGATAGGTACGAGATGGCCACTGTGGCAGCTGTGTAGTCCAGAGCAGACAGATGGAGCTGCACTCACTGCCCACCTGGCTCCCAGCACCACTGCCTGCACGCTTTTCAGAAGAGAACCCTAGTTGTTCTGACATTTAGAATAGATTAAAAATCGTTACAGGTTCTTCTGGAACATTTTAGAAGGTGAAGCTATTGATTTAAAAACTCAACATCAGTTTTGTAAGAGAGTTGAAACCTCCCCGGTTTCCACCTGTGAACACCAGTGCCTGGCCCTGGCTGACAGCAGGAGTACATTTATCACATCTCTCTCTGTCCCTGGTTCCTCTCTGCCCTATGCGTTGTGCAGGGCTGTGTGGCGGAGCCCTCAGCTCCCCAAAGGCCTCTCAGTACGTGAAGGATGCTTGATCTCTTCCATTTTGTGGATCAGCTAGGGACTGGTGTATTTTCAGGTCTAAAAACAGCACCATGTGAACCTGCTGCTCTTTGCTGCCCGCTGTTGGGAGCATTTCAGATGCTCCTGGATCCCCAGGACATGCCACCTTAGCCAAACCACTCCCACTTCCTTCACAAGGGCTGCCCATAATGCAGGATGCAACACTGCCGATGTCTCCTAGTTGCATAGTCCAGCTTACACTGTGGCAGGCTAGAAATTATTTTTATTTTGAAAATATAAAAAAAAAATTAAAATCTATGAAAAATAATTTTATTTGCAGCTCACATAAATATGCCTGTAGACACTGACCCCAAAGGAGGGCTGTCAAACTCCATGATCTTAGGAATGATGTCGTGAAGACTGACAGCACTGTCTGCATGACAAGTGTTTGTGCAATCAGAGAACAAGTGGCCCGGTCCTCAGTGCTCCACATGTCTCCTCCTCCTCTGTCCCTTGACTTTCTGCACTCACAGGACCCTGTGTTCAAGGAGCAACTTCACACCTGCTGTCATTTATATCTCCCCCTGACTTTGCTGCCTCAACATCAGATGCCATTTCCCCCAGCACAATGTAGCATCCTGCTCTGGCTCATCATGCTGATGGCAATTAATAACTTTACTGGTTTCACTCTAAGTACAGGCAAAGGTCCTTTTCTTCATGCCTCCTGTTCATACCTGCACACTCACCTACTCCAGCCTTGGTGGCAGAGTTGGAGAGCTGCCCACATTTTCCCCACTTGAGCTTTGCCCTGTTGGATGCCAGGACTACTGAGACCAATTTTTTCCTGGCCAGCCAGCCTCTCTGGGTCATGAAGGACATCCAGCCTACCTTGCTGAGTACATGGACTTGCTGGGTACCTTAGACCACTGCTGAGGACAGAGATGCTCAAGTACATGTGCCCCTGCCACGACGTGCATTTGTGTTCTGGCCCATCTGCAGAGCTGGCTGTGCTGTGACACTGCCCATTTCACATGGTCTGTGCCAGCACGACAGCCAGAATTAGGGAATTAGGCAATACCTCTAGTAAAAACATTTTGTCATGCTGAGGTGTGAAAGTCATCACAAAAGTGCTACACATCTGACACAGGGTGACACCAAGTTTTTGCCAGCTTAAACAGACCCATGTGCTACAGCAGCTTCAGCCTGACTTTGATTTTCTTTACCAGTCTGGGTGTTTTGCACTTATGATGAAAGAGCAGAGGCAGTGAGGTGCCAGGTACCACCAGCACGGGCAGCAAGGGCTTGAGAACCCCCTGCCCTCCAGGTGCTGAGCAGGAGGATGAGCATCTCACACTGCCCCAAGCCCTCGTGTTGTGTTCACTGCCAGATGACAGCCAGATGGCATGATGCCTTCCTGGCCAGGCTCTTCAGCATCCCTGAGCTCCTCAGTATGCCCATGCCCACTGGGAGCAGGCAGGTCCCTCCTGTGGCGACATTAATGCAGCAAACTCCAGCAGTGCTCAGCCCCTCAAACTTCTTTCTCTGTCAGCAGAAGTGAAATGAAATTGCCTCCACTGCTGGCTCTGGAGCGAACTCATATCTCCTGGCCCTTTATCAGGGCAGATATGAAATTTCTTATCTTTTAAATAAAACGGTGCTGCACTTCAATCCATCCAATTATGTTTTCCAATAAGTGTGAGTGAGGGGGCTGGCGGGGCCGGCTGTGGGAACTCATACAGTCAGCAGTGTGCTGGCAGTGAAGGGGCCCTGCCCTGGTGAGCACTTCAACCCAGAGCAGCCCACACAGGATCAGCTAAAAACATCCCAAAACACAGGTTCTCCTGGCTTGCATGACCCAGGAAGGGGCCTGGGGTGGGGTGCTGTGGGGCCACGCTGGCAGGCAGGTCCTTTGAACCTTGTTTCCCACCAAGGTGATTTCCAGGAATACCCCCCACACCATGGCCACAGCGTGGTGTCTCTCCCTTTGGCCTGGAGTGTGGGCGCTGCAGGCTGTGGGCACTCTGCTTGGCACTTGTAAAGCACAGATAACAGGTTCTCTGTCAAACATCAGTCTGTCTTCAAGGCCAGCAGAGCTCTCATTGAAGACCTGCCCAGAGGAGACCCATTCACCTCCAAGGGGATGCCTGTGCTCAGCCCCAGAGCCTGAGGATCACCTCTAGCAAGCACTCAGCTGAGACCATGGAGGCCAATCCAACAGACAGCAAAAGTCAATGGCGGTGAAGCAGCTTTCCCATCCTAGGTCAGAACTGAACCCTGTCCAACAGCATCCAATGCCTGGGTCACCCAGCTCAAGCATTTCTCCATTCCCAGGAAGGCAACTATCCACCTTCCCTTTCTTGACTCTTGGAAGTCAGCAATAGTGTGATTAGGTGTAAGGGAAGATCAGAAAAGCTGACCTGGTCACATGTAGCATTGATATGTGGGCATCTGGAAACTCCAGACAGGGATGGGGGCACAGAGAAAAGGGAAGAGTCAGAGAAGGAGGAAAAAAATTGGGACCAACCAGAAGGTGGGAGAAGGGACACAGGAGTCCTGCAGTAAGAATAAAAGGGAGATGAGCCAGAGAAAGAGGCTTGAAGGAGAAGACAGAGTGAGGTAGCAAAAGAGAGATAAAAATGAGACAAATTAAATCATCACAGAAGAGTCCTCCTGCATTGTCCTGCTTGCAATCACGCTGAGGGGCAGGTCTAACATCAATTTACTCGATGCTGCAGTGACTGCAGCCTCCTGCCATTTCCCCCGTAGCTGCCCCTGCATCTCAGGCACTAGCTGGGTGGGAGTAAGGCCTCTTTTCTTTGGCACTCCTCTGCAGGCTGAGCAAGCTCCACAGGAGGGGCACCCAGAACTTGGGCTCTGCAGCATTGAGGCTAAAGACAGGGTCAGGGACAGCACTATCAGCCACTGCCCAGACTTGGGTGCTCCTTGATGCTCCATAGGTGCTCAGAGCAGCCCTGGTGAGGTTTTGCTTCCCTTCATCTTGCACTTCACTGTTACATTTGCCTGGCACCTCCCTGTTCCCCCAAGTCCTCTGAATTGCTGTGCCCACTTCCCCAGCCACTGCTCCCCCATCCCAGTGGCTGTGCCAAAGCCAGTCCTGGGCTCTGGTCCCCAGCTCCTCTAGCCCTTATGGGATCAGGGTGCCAGTCCCGTTTGCAGTCTTATGGATCCCTCCCAGAACCTTGCTGGACCCAAATAATTCAAACAGTAACCAAAGACCCTCTTTTGTGGAGGGGGGAGCAGGCACCAGCCTCAGCTTTTGCTGGTGAGAGCTGTATTTATAACAGGTGATGATGGAGGCTTCAGGGGGCTGGAAACCCTGGAAATCCCCTGCAACAGCAGCTCCTATGGCAAGCACCTTTACAGACAGACCTCCACACCAGCGCAGAAACAGGATGTTCAAATGGAGTGAGGGAAACAGCCCTCGATAGCTATGCTGCCCTTCCCCAGCCATCAGACTCTGTGCTGCCTTCACCAGGTCCATGCAGTTGCCTGAGAAGGTGAGCTGCCAAAACACTGGGAAAGTAGAAGTCAAGCCTCAGCTTCATGAGACGACAGCTATATTTTACCCCAACCTTCCAATAATGACAATATAAAGTGCACAACAATTTAATGCAGTTCAGCAGTTAACGTGCATACCATCCCCAGTTAATTGGGAAACTGTTTTGCAAGCTTCTGCATTAGCAGAAGAAAGAGAAACGCATTCAAGGCAGAGAAAGTTGATCTCTATCTAATTGATAAAAATAGCAATTTACCTTTTTTTTCTGTAATCTTCTGAATTCCTGACTTTGAGTGAAACAAGGAGGCTTTCCTTTCCAACTGGGATTGTGGAAAAGGTTTTGGGAGAAAAACCCACCATCTTTGCTCTCTGAAAGAAGGCAAGAGGGCAGGAACTCTGCCTCAGACCAGTAGCTCCAGTGTGATGCTGGACACTGAGTTTGAGTCAGCCCCATCAGCAAAACCTCTGTTTAATATCTGTTGCTCTCAAGGACCATGAGAACAAGCACCAGCAGACCACCCTGGAAAGGCAGCCTTGTTCCCGAGAAAAGCAAAGCTGGGTGACGCAGACTTTCACCATGGAGATACTGGTTCCCACCATTTTCTAAAACGTTTTCTCTATTTACATGTGAGTTGCAAAGTGGATTTGCTCTTGAATCCTCTGACTGAGCAGCAGGGAAATTAATGCAACAAAAATGTAGCTATGTAGAGCAGTTCTCCACTGACCTCTCAACCTTCCTCTGATGGTAGGCTTTGAGTCTGAACAGGATTAATTTGGTTTCCTTTCCCATTAAAGAGGACAGCTCCTGCTCACCCCCTGCCCGCCAACAGCAGAGCTGAGCTTTTACTCTGTGTCCTGCCTGACGCTGCAGACACTGCCTGAATGAAAAAAACAGGCTGCAGAAAATCTAATTTTAGGGAATAGGTGGCTCCTGATTTTCTGTGATGAAACTTCAGCTAAGGGTGCTCATTCAGAGCCAGGGTCATGCATCATCCCCAATCTTTTAATACCTCTGGGCACTTCACTAAAGCACCTTACAGGGATGAAGGATTTTCTGGAAGGAGGATATAAGTGCTAAAATCTGTCTTTAATATCTGGACATGGCTGTTTGAGTCACAAATGGACTTCATCACTTTTTTTCCTCTCTTTCTTTTTTTTTTCCCATTACTTTGTGACACATTTTCAAAGCAAAAACACCCATGTACACAAGGGAGCGATTCAATACCTTGAAACCTTAGGCTAGTTTCCCTTGTGGAAGAACACTTTACATCCTGCATGCTGGCTTTATTTCAGACAGAAGCCCCATATTCGTTATGAAAAGTAATCAAACAGCTATGAACTGCCTTGACCCAGAGAAAACAGACACAAAGTGATGGAAACAGCCCATTCCCCTGAGACACCAACCCCTAAAAAGATCTAAAACAGATGCATGCTTCCAAAACCTCTCTTTTTCAGCAGTTGCTGGTAAAGGTCCTTCTGACATGACATTTCAAACAATTGCATTTTAGAGCAACCCAGCTCAAGAGCACTCAAGGGAGGAGTCGGTCTGGGCTTTGCCCTAAATAATGCATGTGCAGGTGACCTCCTGTTTGCCAGCCTGGCAGCTCTGTGTGCATGATGGCCCCTTGATGCTGCTGGCAGGGCATCTTCCTCTGAAAGAACTGAGGACACAGTGTAAGAGCATCCTCATCATCAGGGAAAATGGCATGCTGAGAACTGTGGTCCTAAATTTTGAAAAGGAGGCTTAACAAGAAAGAATTTGTTTTAATTAAAAAAAAAAAGGAAAAAGGATGTGACTTCTAGCTAGTGGGAATTGCTAAGTAATTCTCAGATTAGGAAGCCCATGGGTCTAATGCTTCATGCCTAGACCTCTCCTGCTGTGTTTAGAGGCTATTCAAACCTAACACACACTCTTCCAAGAAATAGGATGCTGACATGGTGGACAGCCCCAGCACAATGACTTTCATTATCTCTCACCAACCAAAAAAGTCATTGGCAAGGCAGCCAGGGCTTCCTCCTGCCAGCAGCAGGGCACAGCAGCCAGCTCAGAAACGGTTCATCCTCCAGCAGTGATGCTGCAGAGCTGGGACCTGCATCCCATCCTGGTCAGGGGGATGATCCCCCCAGGTCTCCAGGAACCTGTGTTCATGGGCAGGAGCTGCACTCCTCCTGCTGTTTACCAGCAAATGGGGGGTTGAGGAAATGCTAACCACTGGCTTGTCACTTTGACAGCAATATTTTCTTGATGGCCTGTCGACTGCTGATAATAGCAACATCCTCATGCTTAGGAACACAAGTCCCAGGATAATAAATCCCATACTCTTGTCTAGGGTTGAGTAGTGAGGAGAGATGAAATTGGGTCATTGCTGCTGCAGATTTGTCAGTGGAGTTGGGGGCGCATTCAGCCAAAAGCTGGTGGCTTGTGAAGGCCCTAATCCCCAGCTTTGAAGGGCCTTGCAAACATATCGTGGCATTGATGAGTTGTTGGGCTGGGGCAGTGAGGTGTGTGAATCTCTGACAGCAGAAAGCAAAGAGGAAATAACAAATATCAGTGTCCTCGGTTGGGAGCACAGAGGAGGGGCTGCTTCTTCAGTTGCCGTGATGGATGCTCAGGAAGCGCTGAGTCTGGTGCAAACTGCTTTGGAAAGCAGATCCAGGTAAGGGTTCTGCACACCTCAAGGAAGTGGTGTCAGGAAAGGATGGGTCCAGCACTGGGGGTAGAGGTGGAAAGCAGGTGAAGAAATCCCTGTTCTGCCACCTGCACCACAGAGCCACAGGCGAAACAGTGCCATAAAAAGCAACCTGGTCATATACATTTTCACAGAACTGGGGACTTCCTAAGGATTCAGGGTAATTCTGCTTTGGAGAGGCAATGGCTTTGATCAGAAACCTCTCTCAGAGTAAAATTGTGTCCTACATGATGAACCCCTTTGCCTGTTAAGACTTGCACTAGAGTACAAGGTAAATCAGTGAGTGAGAAGATGCCCATGGACACAGAAAATAATTTTCTGATAGATGAGAGTGCATTTTCAAGGCAGAGAGAAAATTAGTCCAACCAGCCCTGGAGCTCCAGCACCAATCCTAATCAAGTCATCTATTGCTGCTGCAGAATCCAGATGTAAAAGTATCTGGGCTAATGTGTCCTGCCTTAATGTGGCCCAAGCTTCAGACACCTGTCTTTCTACTACATTGGTCTACCCCAGGCTGGCAAGGGTTAAATATTTTTTTTGTACATGACAGACGTGTCTTTCTGTACTTGCCATAGCATGCTTCAGAGGAAATCCAGAGACCACAGTCTCTTATGGTCTATACGGACTTTGAATCTTATGGGCTCTGATCTATAACAAGGGCTCTGAGTTAGAGAGCTGTTCCCACTGTGTGTGGAGGCTATTTCTGCTCCCTATAATTGTTTCCTATGCCCCATGATGTCCATCACTGAGTTCAAATCAGACAACAAGGAATAAATGTAGCATCCCAGGGAGAGAAGTGGGGCCAAAAAACTAGAGCTTTGGGTGTGCAACCTTGAAGGAAAAGAATGGGTTGGGTTACAGCTTCATACACACTAGATGCTTGTACCTAATAAAAGAACTACAAAACAAGGTAGCCTCAGAGCTGTAAGAACAATGGAGAGACCCATACATTCAGGAGAATTACCTCTTTTTTTAAACTATTGGTGCAAGTGGCCAGGATTTCAGCAGAACAAAGCTGTGCTAAGCCTAGAAACAAGGTCCCAGGGAGTGAGCAGCAAGGGTTTGTGCTTGATGTTTAAAGCTTTGAGAGGCTGGACAAGAGTAAATGTGTTAATAAATGGCTAGAGCCTGACAGATATAAAATAAGGGTCCTGAGAGCCTGGGTTCATCCAGACCCCATGTGAAGAGCTGGAGCTTTTGGATTCACAAGCAGAAGTATCAATTTATCAACTTTTTATAGAGAGTTTGATCTATGTGAATGAAGCCACTGAGCCTGCAAACTCCAGTGTTTTCTCTTATTCCAGAAATGCAAGTTGTTTGGATTCACTCTTTTTTTTTTTTTCCCCACAGGGATTCCTGATATACAAAAGAAAATCTACTTGCCATTTTTTCATTTCTCCCTATAAATATCAGGTAAAGCTAGCATGGCTTTGTATCACATGGCTGAGCCAGCACTGACGTGCTTTTTTGAGTTGGCCCTCTTGAGAAGACATTAAATTTCTCACTCATTATTGCAAATGGACAGAAATGCTGGGTCTGGGTGTCTGTCCCTGATGAGGTATCCACACCCTTGGACCACTGCCATGAAGATGACCCACCATGAAGATGACCCTCCATCCTCATGTCACACTGTGCCCTTGTGGAGAGCTGTGCATGCTTTCCATAGAGGAAAGAAAACAGAGGACTGGTCAGTGTGCGCGCCTCAGAACCAGCACAAGACCCACCACTGGCTTTGTGGATCTCACACGTAGTGTCCAGGTGCCCAGGGGCGCTGCAAGAGCAGTGATGGGGAGACACTGAAATGAGGAGGCCACCGCTTTCAATGTGGTGGCCTTCTGGACCAAGTCATGAAGTTTTCTGTCCATCTACTGAAGGCACTTGCTGCGAAGTGTGTCTGACTCAGCCAAAGGAGCCCATGGGTGACGGCAGACTTCAGTCTGTAGCACTCCACTTGGAAACTGTTATGAAGACAAATGGTACACATCACATCAAATCAGCACCTTCGCAGCTAGCAGTGGCTTAGCAGAAAGAATTGTTCAAACAATGAAGTGAGCCCTGTGTTCTTCAGAAGGAAGAGCATCTGTTCATGAATGCTTGACGAATTTCTCATTATCTTAGCGAAACAGCTTATACCACTGGAAAAGCATCTCCAGCATAGCTAATGTTCAGCCAACAGTTGGTTACCTGCTTGATTTACTGAGATCATCAAGAATGACACAAGCAATGTGAGAACAGGTGCAGGTATTTCAAGAGGAGGGATAGGTAAAAAATATTGAAGAGGAGAGGTAACTAAAACCCCCTCCTTTAAAGCAAGGAAAACAGGATGAACAGGAGCAGAGCTGATGGCTGTGTGGGCCTGGCCTGTAGCTATGGCAAAGGTGAGATGATGGGCTGGGTTTGTCCAGGGACTGCTTGAATCAACTGCTAATAAATGTATCTGTTCCCTGGGGTCTCGGCAATGAGGAGGTGGGAGTTTCTGAGGGGCTATGTGAGCTATGCCTGCCTCTCATGGCATTTGCTGTGCCAGGGTCATATCCATTGCTGTGTTCATTAGCTCTGTCAGATTCCCTGCTAAAGGGCTGCTCCCCTCAGCTTTCTCCAGCAGGCAGTGTGCTGCGGCCAAGGTCCAGCCTTGGCATGGGCTCCCAGGGAGTCAGCCCTCTGCCACCTCAGCAGCAACCTGGAGGCAGAAAAGTGCCAAAGTTTAGGCTGAATTTCACACTGCAGATTCCAGATTTGCGGTGAAAAGTTTATTACTGCTCCCACTGGGAGAGTCAAGCTCAGCTGTGGTTGGTCCCTAGGGCCAGGCCCCTTGAGTGATATTTTCCATCACAGCATAAAGGGAAAGCACTCCACTTGTGTCCCTCTTACTCATTACAGAGCCCAATGATTTATTTCAACTTCTCCATCTGTGTCACAGAGATAAAGCAATTTGCCTATCACTGCAGAGCACTTGGCGATGGCTGGGTGGAAAGCACCCCGAAGCCAGCCCTCACCTTGCTCCGGCTGTAATGTCACAGCTTCCCAAAGGAGCTTAGCCAGGGGAACTGGCCCTTTCTGGCATCTTTTGTCACTTTTGCATCTGCTGGCACAATGTGGATGCTCCCCCGGCAGGCTGGATCTCTGCTGCTCTGGCTGTAGGAGACCTGGAAAAATAAATTATGCCTGGGGGGTGAGGGGAGGAGGGAAGGGACAGGTAGGAAACCAATGCCTGCTATTTTCACATTTCGGGTCTTTCACCATCATTGTAGTTGTAAATGACAGTATACAATTTACCAAGAGATAGAAGTAAGGAGAAAGCAGAGGGGAGAGGCTAGAAGAAGAAAGCAAGAAGAGGTAGAGAGTTAGAAATAAGAGAATTATGGACACAGTTTAAGGAAAGGAGCACAAGGAGGAACAGTGCCAGACTTTGGAAGCAACAGAGGGACAAGGGAGTGATAAAAAGAAGCAGAATCTGGCAGGGCAACAGGGGAGGCAGGAGAACAGTTGTCAGGGAATTAGCTGGAAGAAGTGGAAGATGGCTGCTTCCCTGGTGCTCAGGAGTACTGAGGGATTATCGACCAAGGGAACCTAGTGTATTTCATCCAGCGTATTTCATAGCTGGGAAAAGCAGGTGATGTTTGGGAGAAGAGGGAGCGGGGACTGTTGGCAGCCTTCCTTCTGGCTTCAGACAACAGTAGCACTCCTAGTAGCAGAGAGAGAGGGAAAGGGAAAACAGGGATTTAGGAGTCATTCAGCCTGATGTCATTCAGCTTTAGAAATAAAAATAAAGGAATTAACAGATGCAGAGAAACACAAGAGACAGTGAAAAATTGTTTGTCTAACAGGTAGCAAACCAGGGCTTCTCACAGAGGTCAAGCCACCACCCACAGCTGCAGCCTGTGAATAATGAACTGATAATTATTAGATGAAGAAATTTTTTTTATTTATCTGAGTCTCATGAAAATGCATATGAAATTACAGCATCTGCAAACACAAGCAGAGAATCTAGGATGCCTACACTGAAATTAGAGTGACTGAAGGACAGACCCAAGGCACTTTGGTTCACATCTGAGGGCCAGAAAATAATATGAGATCTGGGATTCAGCTCTTGACTGAGGCAACTCATTAGCTTTTTGGCCAAAAGTCTCTAATCCTGTGACTTGATCTCAGCCTTTGTCCTGGAGAAACACCCATCTCTCCTGCTGTGCTGTGGTCCTTGCAGAGTTCACCTGGCCAGCTCCTTCCATTTAATTTCTCCCTCTTCCAGCCTCCAAGGTATTTTTTCCTTTCAGTAGGTTTTTTATCCCAGAGCTAACGTCAGGGCTGTGTGCACTGGCTCTCCCTGCCAGCTGCCTGCTCACTGCCAGAAGGGGCTGCCTCTCCAGGCAGGTGAGAGCAAATCCTTGGGCAGCTTCTTGGGGTGTTCTCTCAATGGCTTGGTGAGTGTTGGATTTGAAGGCTTCTCCCCCTGTGCAGAACAGGCAGCAGCTGCTCCCCACTGATGGCTGCACTCTTTCAAGGCTTTTCTGGGAGAGGCTTTAGAGGATGGCAGATGGACACAACACAGGACAGCAAAGGTGAGGCCTGCAGGATCATAGAGACCGGACTGCCCCGTGACCACAGTATGGCCGTGGGCTGAGCTGCGGGGGATGGCAGCTGGGGGAGGCATCCGTGAGCAAGATCATGTCTGTGTGGGTGGATACCTGAAGGAGGTTGAAGGAAGAAGAGAGGGTGAAGCAAAGGCATTAACTGGGCACTTCATAGCATCTGTAGCTCCATGCTGCCTTCTTCACCTGCCCTCTTCTGCCTCAAAAGGCAAGGAGCTATGAGAGCAAAACCATGGGGAGCTGGAGGAGTTCCCACCAGCTCCATAGCCACTCACACCCAGGGAGGTCATGTTCCCAGTGGGCTCCAGCACCAAGTTGTACCACTTCTCAGACCTGGCTAATTTAAGGTCAATTTAAGGTGGCATTCCTTAGCCTCTCAAATAAGGTGCTTTTCCTGACTGGTCCTCTGTGCTTTTTATATAACTCTTAATGAATTTCAGGGTTTGCCCCTTGTAAAGCTAGGATTAGACAGAATTTTAATGAATATTAAGAGTAATACCTTTAATTGAAAGATAGGGTCTGAGGTGAAATCTTGGCTCTGCAAGAGTCAGTGAGAAGCTTGCCAATAATTCATTTGAGCCAGGATTGTACCTGTCATGGGTTAGCATAGTTTGAGTTTTGAGGAAGACTCCTTCAGCCTCGGAAGTGATTTTTTGCACAGAGTTGCTTACAGTTTCCTCTAGACCTGACCTAACCAATCAACTGGCTAGTTGGAATATTGACAACTTCTTTAAGCCACTTAAGAAGCTTGGTACGCCTCTGTGATACACATTTAAGAACGAACAGAGCCCGAAAATCGCTCTCTGACTTCCGGCGTTCGGACAGGTAACTGGGGGAGGCCCGGGGCACGGCCCAGCGGGGCCGGGCCCTGCTCGGCCCGGCCGGGCTGGCCAGGAGCCCACCCTGGAGCGGCCCTGTTCCATCTGAGGCCCGGCCCGGCCCCCCCAGCCCTGCTCCGGCCCCAGCCATGCTTCGGGCAGGCCAGGTCCCCTCAGCTGCTTCGGGCGGGCCAGGCCCCCTCTCACCCACTGCTGCTGCCCGGCAAGGAGAGATAAGCGAATTCCAGCTGCAAGGCCGGGTGAGATTAACTCTT
>VXAD01010018.1:26244-43004 GCA_013399195.1 Dicrurus megarhynchus | reverse complement strand
GGCTGCCTTGCTGTGACGCTGAGCCACAAGAGAACTGTTTAACTGTTTTTGTGTGGAGATGTCTCCATAGCATGAGCAAGAGAGACTCCTCTCCCTAGGTGGACTGAGAAAGTTCTTCTAGAGATGGTAAACTGACTCTGGAAAACCTTGAGGGTTGTTTTTTCATGTTGTTGGTGGGAGGAGGAGAAGAAGGTGGGGGGAGGAGAAGTATTCTGAAGGTTTAGTCTAACTTTTTTTTTTCTGCCTTTTAGTTCTGTTAATAAACTTCTTTATGCTTTTAAGGTTTAAGTTTTGTGCCTGCTTTGCTTTTCTCCTGGTTCTTATCTCACAGAAGGAAAATAAGTAAGTAATGGGCATGTTGAACCAAACCACTACACTAAAATTGGTGTTTCCACCCGGTTACCCAAACTGAACCCGCTACAGTACCCATTAGAGTTCAGGCCAATTTCAGGGCTCTGGCTATTTCACGGGTTTAAAGAGAAAATGCCACAATTTGCCGTAATAACCAAGCTCCCTTTAATGACCAAATTAAAGAAAGTTGGTGCAACACAGGAAGGAAAAACAGGATGGCAAGGAGAATGCTAAAAGGCTACCGTACCAGCAGGGTGACATTCTCCCGGTGATGCTACTCACACTGTGACCCAAGCTTGAAGATGGAGTGAGCACCTTCATCCATCCTCCATCCCTCTCCTTGCACACCCAGCTCATGTCCAAGCTGTGCCAATCTGTTGTGCCTGGCCTTTCTAGAGTCTGGCTTGCTCCAGTGCATGGACAACTCTAGCTCTAATCAGGTACTGGTCCAAATTACACTTCGATAGCCTCTGCTTTGCAGCTCCCAGCCATGCTCTTTGATCTCTGCCTTCTTCAGCCCATGCCCAATGGTACCTGCTTCTGTCTCCAGCATGTGATATCAGTGGCTTTCTCTCTGTGGGCTTCTTCTAAAATCAGGTTTGAACTTCTCATCCTCACCTCCCTAACTCTATCCTTCTTCTCTTTTCTGTTTAGCTTCTGATCACTCTTCCTGGTCTCCTGACCACTCTAGCTCTGAGCTCTCCCAAAGGCACTTCTGCTGAGGCTGGCTTTGTGCAGCATCCCAGATATGCCCTCTATATTTCCCTTTTTCATGTCCATGCAATACCTGCTGCCAGCATACTGCCTGTCACTGACGTCTCCGGGTGTTAGAAAATGGTAATTACTTCAGTAATTACCATTACAAATTACATTGCAGCTGGGTGAGAAACAAGAATAATACCAACTGTGCAGTGTCTTCAGGGCCCCGCCCTTCCTGCTCTATAGCAGCACTGCTGAACGAGCAGAGGGGGCTAAGGTGAGGGCAGAGGTTTGGCAAGATTTGGCAGGCAGTTCCTTTGAGGATGGAGAATGGGACTTTGAGACATCCACAGTAAACATTGATGAAGGCTTTAGGGACTAGTGAGACCAAGTCAATCAATCCACTGCTTTACAGGTGGCAGAAGTGAAGATTATATGATAATGAAGCTCCAGCTAGTAAGCCAGTGTGCTGCTGCTTCCAGAACAACCTACAAGGCACAATGGAGAAGCCCTGTGGAGAGGGAATTACAATAATTGAGCCAAATGGCCATGTGGGTGTTTACTGCTCTTGCATGGTCATCAGGGGGTGCAGTAAATCAGGGTGCAGCCTGTGCAAATTGCACTACTGGCTGAAAACAAATGCACTTTGGTCCCCCACATTCCCTGTTTCCGGAGATGCTGCAGAACCCTGATGCTGTGAAAGCACACTGGTGTGGGGTGCAGTGCAGGGCAGTGATACTCAGCTGTGAAGAGCCAAATCAGAGCAACTTTGCAAAGTTGGCACATGAGTCTGCAGCAGAATCTTATTTTTAAAAACATGGGACCTTTGGACCACTGAGAGATGCTGCAATAGGGAATGATGTCCAGCCACATGTCCTGGACATGCTGCTATGAGATGACCCTGGTTGGGACACCTGAATCCAGAAGCTACATGGTCATTTTGCTGCTCAGGTTGTATCTGCTCAGGCCCAGAGCTGTGGCCCGAGCCCACAGGGCTGCACATGTGGGTCTCACCAGCTGGTGCAGGGAGGCGGAGGAGAAGGGCAGGCAGGCCTTTGGGGCAGCAAAGATGCCATTTGTGCTGATGGGTTGGACATCCTGTATTAAAAATTCATCGATGAGAGAGAGGCTTGTAAAACATTTTTATTTTGTATTCTCACCTTTTAGAAATGTTTTTATGAGATTGTATCTGTGTCTCACAGATAACAGTATCTTGAGTCAATTGATTATGGCACAGTCCCTCCAAACTATACCCATTTATGTCATAGCCTGGCACATTCAACACTTGAAATACTTTCCTGTTTATAAATGATCTCTAGTCTGAGGCTGAGGCAGTCAATGATACAGCTAAATCTATAACCCTGAGAAGGGACACAAATAAAAAACAAGCAGCTGTATGGACTTCGTGCACAGTTTGCTTTTACAACCAAGCATCCACAAGAAAACAAATATAATGGCCACTTCTCCTTAGATTCAAGCTCCCCAGCGTGGCCTGCCTGCTTGTGAATGTACTTTGGAGCTGGTCTGATTCAGTGTGGCACCAAAATGGCTGCAGATGCTGCAGCCTTGTCACAGGTCCAGCTTGGGGGATGACCTGGGGTTAGAGAGACAAAGCTGAGTGGGCAATTTATTTGACTGCTGTTTCCCTCTGGACCCCACTGCTATTGTATTTTTGTCTCTATCTCCAGGAAATCTCACCTCCCAAGGTTTGTAAGAATATTCCTCCTGCCAGTCTAGCCCCTACAAGGTATTTCAGCAGCTGACGTGAATGATTATTGGCCTGCTATGGATTTCAGATGGCACATCGGTGCCACCCATGATAGTGCTTGCTCTTCAGCAGAGTACTGTCCTTGTCCTGCTGCAGTGATTGAGAGGGACCTTCAAATGTAAACACTTATTTTTGTAGTTCATCACTTTTTGTATAAATATTTCCCTTTGAGATGCACTTTCTCTTGCTTCCTTTAGCCCATAGGTTGTATATTTTGTAAAGTTTGATAATAATTTTTTGGCTGATCTGTTTCTTCAGATAGCAGGGTAAAGTGTGTTTAGCACCGCAGGTATCTTCCAGATTGTATTTTTTCTCTTCCCGCAGTTTGATACAGTAACTCCAGCATAGCCCTCAGCTATTCTGCTCACATCCAGATTCGAAGTTGTCATTATGCTGGAGGACAGTTTGGTTATGAAAAGTGGTTTTAAGCTGACAGCACAAGATTTAGCAGGACCCAGAGCCTGGAGGAGCCATTGCCCTGAGAACACGAGACTCCACAGACATCCACAGGAAGTCCATCTTGCTGTAGCACATCTGCCACTGCTGTGCACCAGCGTTTCTCACCCATCTCTTCAAAGCCTTATCGCAGGGCAGGTCTGAGAAGGAAGGGTGCTTCCCAGCTGCACAGAGGTTTCTGAACAACCCCTTGTGGTGTCCAGCCGGTGACCTTCTGCAGGCTCTGGCAGTCGCTTTAGGACTGCTCATTGTAACCCTCCCCAGAGGCCTCCATCCCTGGATGGGTGTCGTAGCTCTACCAGCACAAAAACAAGGCAACCGTGGCCAACAAGTGACACCAGCTGTGCTTCAAAGCCCATGGCAGCCCTCTGGGAAGTGGAGTTATGCTACCACCAAAACATAGCTGTGGCGTAGGAGACTGAAACTCTTCCCCTGGCAGCTCAGTGCATCCTTGGCTCATATCCCAGAGCTACATCTCTCCCATTTTTCCCTGTGACAGGTTGTTCCTGGGGATCTCCTCACCTTTACCTCCCATTTCCTGGCAATTTTCTCCCACCACTCATCAAATTTTGATATAATTTGAGCATTTTGTCATTGGAACAGAGGCAATGGTCCATTAGCATTGCCTTGGGTGTGCTCACTGTCCTCCAGACCCACCCCAACAGACTGCAAGCAGCCCCCGAAACAGCCTGACTGACCTCATGGGGCAACAGCAAGGCTTAAATGCTGGAGAAGGCTGGCCTGACCAGAGGAGCTGACATCATCCCAGAGCCTTGACACTTCCCCTGGCCAAGTGTAATGGACTGAGCCCACAAAAGCTGCAGCTTCTGCCCTCAAAGAATTGAGGTTGTCCTCAATGAGTCGCCGCTAGTTCATTCCCTTAATCCCCGGCAGTTTTTGCCCCCAACTCATCCATCTTCATATTGCATCTCTTGTGCAACATTACCCCTTCACCTCTGACACCCCAAACTCCTCCAGCCTCCAGAACCCTGTTTCACAGGGTGCAGGGTCAGTGCTAGCTCTGGTCCCTGGCAAGTACAGACAAACAGAGGCTTGATGACACACGGGCTGGTCTAGTTGATGTTGGCTGAGTGGCTTGGGCTGCAGGAGCTGATGTCCATGCCTGACTAGCACAGATTTGCACATCAAATAATTTGTTGGGAGGATGCTGAAGGGGTCATAGGGTTATAGAAAAGGAATCCAAGGTCTTTCTGTGGAGAGACAAAAATGGAAATTTTGACCTTGTCTAAAGATCAGAAATGGGTTGAAGAACCTGGTTTGACATTAATGAGCTGAGAGCAGAAGAATGGCCTCTCTGGAGGTGCCTGCCCTCAGTTTATCCATTTTCTCCCTATTAAAATGGGATGACAGCTCCAAAGCCCATCTCATTTTTTCATTTGAATGAAGTGTTTGATCTGAGAATTGTTGTTGTTCTTAATATTATTGTTATTATCATTATTATTATTCTTTTAATATTTGAAAGCTGATAATGCCTTTGACACTAAGACAGAACTTATGAGCAAGACAAGTTCCCATCCCAAGGCTTTGGGAGCACAATTCCAGCTTCCAGTTAGTCACAGGACATCAGAATGCTGCTCTTAATGAAAAACGATATGACGCATATGTGGTATGAGTCATTATAATGTTAACTACAGTTACTTCAAGCCCAGACATCACCAGAATTGCTTTTCTCCCTGAAGATGATTCATGTGCCTCATGTGTGACAGCTCAGTTATTTTTTTGCTTATTCTAGTGAATTTCAATACTTTTTAAGGGTTTGGGGGGCAAAGTCCTTCTGTTCCTGTTTGACAAGCTGAATTTCCTTAATATGTTCACAGTCAGTTCCTCACAGATTTGATACCAGAAATGAGGAAACAAGGAGAAACCAAGAGATGTGCAGACCTGTGTGCAGGGGGTTGCATCAGGAGGGTGCCCTGGTGCAAGGTCTGCTCCCCACTACAGCCATGGAGGGTGCCCTCAACTGCTCAGAAGTCGAGCACAAGCCCCCAGGGGAGGGCAGAGGGATGCTAAAGGGTCTGCAGGAGACTACAGGATCCCAAAGACAGGGATGCAGCCCACCGCTGCCCCTCTGAACCAGCAAAGGACTGAGCACAAATGGGGAAGGTCCCTATGGTGCTCACACAGCTGCTCGCTGATATCTTCATCCTAAGCCTGCTGCCTGCCTTTCATCTGGGGCTTCAGCAGCCTGGTAAAGCTTCATTTCCAGAGGCATTGCCTCCTGCTAATAGCTGAATGAGGAGGTCCCCAGGGATCACTCTGCCAGCCTCTAAAGAGGGTTTATTCAGCAATTAGTCAGTGGGAGACCTGCTATCATGCAAGTGATGGCCACCTCAGGTAGCAGCTGTATTTCCTGGGGTTGGACTGAAACCCTCTGCCGCCACATCCCAGCATGGACACAGTCTGAGAGCCCCCAGCTGCTGTGACTGTCCGTGTCCCCACACGCACAGGCAGGGACACGTCCTTGCCTAATGTGGCTTCTTTTGGGCAGAGCGGGACAACTCTGAAAAATCAGAGTGAACAGAAAAAAGATAGTAAGTAGAAGAATCTTTAATGAAGTGAAGCACCACAGTCCAGGCCCTTGTGAGAGAACAGGATTGAACCCTGTTGGCTCAAAGCCAGCTACGGAACATGAGGAGTTTTCTCCTTATCATCTCCTCTCAAAGCATGGCTCAATCCTCCTATTTGCTCTGTGCCCTCCAAGGTCCTAGGGACTAGTGGCTGCAGTCTGTAGCAGCAGCAGAACCAGCCCTGGTAACAGGAAGGCTGGATCACGTCTGTCAGCCATTGACCTCACTTCTCTCACAATCAGAGATGGGCAAGGTTTGCCAGGCAACCACATGTCACAGACTTCTATTCTTGGGAAGAATTATGCCAAAGTGAAATCTTCAGTTTATGACTTAAATTCAACATAATAGGATGCAGAAGTGCACAGACAGGCCTCAAACACTCTGCCCTGTCCCAAGCACATCTACATTTTTACAGCTGAAGTTCACTGAGCTTTTTTTGGTACAGGCTACATGGGAGTACAGATTTGGGGTTGTGTGGTTTCCCCCCTTGATTTTCTTCATAACTCAGAGTTTTACCTTCAACAGTTGCAGAATCACAGTGAATCAGGCTGGAAGGACTGTTCTGAGGTCATCCATGGCAGACAAGTAGTCCCACCAGCTCAGCATTTTTAAGAGACTGTTGTCTTTCATGGCCAGATTTACCACAAAGCTCTGGCTGCAGGCGAAAACAGCCACAGCATATGGAGCAGCTATTCTGGGTTTAGAGCTGCTTTGCTTTTCCAGAGCAATGCAAAGCAGCTAGACAGCACATAGGGTTCCCTTCCGTATCCCACTCGTCCTCCAGATGTCTGCTATTTCCCTGAACACATCCCCTACATGACGTGACTGCACCCCTACACACCACCTCCTTCTCCCTCCTGCCCCCTTCACATCCTTGAAAAACCCACACTGCTTCCCTGCTCTCCCAGCCTACACCACAGCTGGCTCTGCTCCAGGAGCATCAGCCCTGGACATTCATGGAGGTCTCCTGCCTTCAGGAGGACTTGCCCTTTTCCTTAATGACCTCCATGTCCTGTCCTCCCAAGGCAACTGTCCAGGAGAATGGGAGTTTCTTGCGTTGTGAGGAGCTGGAGATTCTGCCACATACTTTAGGCATCCAGCAAGATTTCTTAGTTGAAGCAAGGAAAAGGCCACACTGAATGTCTGTTCACAGAATGTCAACTGGGAGCTTAATTACTGCAGAATTCAGGTGCTTTCCAAAAGTACCTCCTTCCTCCATCCATCGTGTGCCAAAGAAAAGTGTCTGACAGCTGAATACTGCTCCAGTACCACTGACAAGGGGTAGGAGGCCCCCCCTTTGACATGGCTACATGAGACACTCAGGGCCGTGGGTGATGGGGAGCAAGGCAGGGATAGGAAGGGATTTCCTGTGGATTTTACTGCACTGAACCATTTTAGTCTCCAGCCTCCTCAGAAGACAATGTTTGCTAAGAAGGAGGAAAATGACACTAATTCCAGAAGGATGCTATTCAAATATATTGCAGACACAGGCTTCTCAGGAGCTTTAACTACATTTGAAGTTGGAGTTATCTGTGTTATCAGGTGCTAATCACATCATATCAGAGTTCTGACAAGATCTGATGCTGGGTGCTATGTTTCGCAAGGGAACTGCATCTTATGCCTTGTTTACTGCTGCCTCCTAAATGGCCAGACTTCCTCATAAACACTTAAAAAACTTCATTCTGCCCTCCAGGGCTTAATGCTTCATTTTTACAGAAGACTTGGGGATTTTTAGCTGTATTTTTCACAATAAATGATCTGGATCTGTCTTCTAATTGAAAAACCTCAGTTTATCCGTAACAGCTGAGTCATTACCAACACAGCACTGTAATATTTTTATTATTTTCTGTATCCCTCTATGAAAGCAATCTGACAGCATGTTCAGGGTTTTTTTCCTCACCACTGTACATTAACCAGATGGTTTTTGCTCTATTGTCCACAGATACACCCACATAATTTTTTTGCCTTCATGCTTCCAGTTAATTTAGAAATCACTAGTGATTATGAAGCATTGAAGTTGTTCCTTCCAATATGTTTTACCTTCCCCTTGTCCACGCTTAATTTCTTCTCCCATCACGCTGCCCAATTAATTAGCTTTGGCTCATCCCTCTGAAGCTTCTCTCTCATCTCTAGATTTCACTAATCTGATCATTTTTAATAGCTGCAAATATAACTTTAATCTGCTTGGTGCTCCCCTCAACCATCATAAATAGGTACTTCAAATCCCCGCACACCTCTCTGGCACAAGGCACACTGGGTGCCTCTGACAAGCGGGTCCTTCCTGATGTCCTCTGGTCCTGCTGATGCAGTTGCCTGAGCAGCAATGACCGATCATCTCAAGTGTGATTTGTTTCCCTTTCATTGTGTTTTCATTCTCTGTTTCTGTTTCTTTGAGGATGCTCTGCAGCTGAACCCTCACTTTTGCAGAGGCCTTCCAGTTATGGAGCATTTTAGTAGCGTCTGCCCCTTTCTGGAGCGAAATCTCTCATCTCAGCACTTCGCTTGTGATTGTTTGGCAGGAGTTCAGGCTTTCAGTCTTGAGTGATCTGGGGTTTTTTTGGCCGTCAATAAAGTAGTGTTACCAAATTTGTCATGCCATATTTATCTGTTGCTATGTCTGTAGTTAAATGAAGCATGTGAAGCTCAGAATGTATTGGCAGGCAGATTTTAATGTTTTAGAGAACATAATCAAAACAAAACCCCACCTTCCCATGCCAGGCAGGCCTGAAGCACAAGTATAGCCTTTTCCTCTTGTATTTTATGTCTCCAGCAACATTTTTTCTAATTATTTTTTGAAGAGGTGCATCATTTGGATTGTATAACAAGTCCAATGGGATAGTGCATCAGCTAATATTTAATGTAATGAGATCTCATTTCCTTCTGCTGGATGGATTCTCAACAGAGTCTCCCTTGCAGCTGAGAGCAAAGGGCCGTTTTGATATCCATTTTCATTTCATTCATCCCAGCGGATGCATAAATACAACAAGAAGTTTCTGTGGAGTGGGAGGCTCTGTGCATTTTGCTACATTCCCTTCAGAGTCTGTCCCTTTTCTTTTTCTGGGCAGGAAAGTTTCCAACTGGCAGCTTATCCTCAGTGCCCCAGAAGTGTTTTATCTCTGGCTGACTCTTCTAGGTCATAGAGCCTTTTGCCTCATGCCACCTCCCAGGGACACTGCCCGTCTCTAATCTGGACTGCTGTGGTTATAAAAGCAAAGCCCCAAGCCACATCACTTAGGCTGGTTTTTGCTGTACCTCCACAAGTATGTACATATCTGTGTATCATACATTTCTCTCAGAGCCGCTTGAGGTCGAAGAGGCTTTGATTTGGGATGCTAATGTCACCTTCTCTTTGTTAAAGCAGGAGAAACGGTGCTGCAGCTCTGCTGCTAAGCAGCTTATCTGTAAAAGTTGGTGAGGGCTAATCCTCTGCCCTGCCAGGCAATTGCTGCACCTGGACATTAATCTGGGGATACGTGTGACTCTGGTGAAGGATGGAGCGGCCATCCCCGGCTGATGGAAAGAGCTGGCCAGAGATGTGCCGGGACAGCTGTGGTGGAGGTGACCATGCACACCATGGTGGCAGTGTTGCCTCTGTGAGCTATCCCCATGCTCCCAGCCTCCTGCACGTGGTAAAGCCAAGGAAACTTTCTGGGCCTCAGCAAGCTGTGGAGGAAGATGCTTCATCCAGCAACTGAGTTTTTCTTTCACGCTCCCCCAGGACAGGGAGAGATGGTGTTTTGAGCCTGTCTTGCTTCCCTACACCTCCACAGCCCCTCCATCCCTGCCAAGAGGCTGTCCTTGTGGAATGAGGCCTCTTTGCCTTTAATTACCCCATGCTGACTGGACACGGCTGCATGGATCTCATAACTGAGGCAAATAGCAGGACTGGAAACGAGGCAATCAGTGGTGACCACATCCCCACGAGCTCCCAAGGATGTGAGCAGGGCCCTTATGGGGACTTTCACTCGGGGAAGGGGATGGCCACCAAACCTCTTTGTTCCCACCCATGCGACAGCAAGTCCCACTGACTCCCCTGCTTCCTCGCAGGGCTGCAGCTCACCCCACACGCACACTGTATCTTGAGGTGTGCACGGCCAGAGCTTTACTTCACACCTGCTGGGACTTAGCTGGAGCTGGAGTCGTCAGGGCTGAAGGAACCACTGCAAGTCATCTGCTCTGTCCCTGTGTCCCAAGTCACATCCTGAGGCCACTTCCAAAGGATTCTTCTAGTCTGGATTGACAGACCTAGGATGGCAGAGATGCAAAACTTCCTTTACTGCACCCCTAGCCCTTTCCTGTTTGTCCCACTCCCTAGGGACATGGAGACAACTATTTTCTTCTTAGATTCCCCTCAAGCTATGCTGGCTGTGTCTGGGCCACAGCGACCTGTCTTCCCTGGAGATGCCTCTGTTCATAGCAGCAGCCTTTGTGCTCTGGCTGACATCCTCAAAGACAGCTTCCCCGCTGAGGCCCCCAGTCTGGGGCTGGCATTCTGGGCTCAAATCCTCCCCAGACCTGCTGGGGGTTGCCAACAGTGGGACACACATTATCCCCAGGGAGGGTAAGCTGGCCAGCTGTCTCTGCTCCTTTGGGGAAAACACACACACTTCAGTCCTGTTCTTAGCCCACATAATTCAGCCCTTTTAGCTTTGCAAAAGGGTGTCTCTGCTGCTACTGGATAGATGTGCAGCTATCTGAGAGCCGAAGCAGAGGGGAGGCTGCCCTGCCCATCTCCTTCCGGAGTCAGTACCTCAACCTCTGTGGTAATGGGACCTTGAGACCCAGCTGCCCTGGTACATAGCCCATCAGCTGTCAGTTCAGCTCCTGGAAGAAGCTGGGAGGTGTTAGAGACAAGCCTGGACCTTCAGAAAGTCCCGTTGTACCGAGAAGACACACGTGGTCCCAAGGAAGCCTCAGTGTGAGCTGCAGAGGGTGACAGCTGGGTGGTGTTGCTGGTGGACACGGGTGGCTGTGGGTCGCACCTGGGTCTGCCTGTCACGGACTGCTCCTGGCAAAGCAGCACAGAGGATGGGTGAAGGCAGGCAGCTCTCTGCCGCTCAAGCAGGTTGCTGTGACTAGACCAGGCTCCAGCCACGTGTGTATCTGCCAACAGCCATCTCGGTCCTGGGTGCTCCTGAGGTGGGGAAAACTATTAGGGGGACATCTAGGGAGTTTAGGAATAGCGGGGCATCGGTGCAGGGCTCAGGGAGCTGCCGGAGCGTGAGGGAGCATCACGGGCTCCTCGGGACATTTGGGGGCGTGGGGGGTAAATGGGCGCAGGAAGAATGGGCTCTTGGGGCTGTGGTGTTGACTCTTGCTGTGCTGGTGCAAACCCGGGTTAACTCCACTGATCGGAGCGGTGCCCAGATGTGTGTGAGGCAAATCAGCCTTCCACCCTGGTCCTTACGGAGCAGGGCAGAAAAATACCTGACTGAGCCAGCAAACGAGCGGGCTGTCCCTGGGGTGCAGCCCCCAGGCCGGGCTACCAGTCCCCTCAGCACCGGCTTGGGCACCGAGAAATCGCTTTTATCCTTTTCCTTTAAACTCTGCTCGCTGGCACTGGGTCTTTCCCTTGCTGGGGGAGTGGGAAGGGCTGTGCCCTGGGAAATGCAGCGATCCGAAGAGAAAGGAGAGAGTTTGTGCCGTGCTATCGGAAGCAGCGGGAGAAGCAGTCACGTCGGGANCGCCGTCATGCCAGCCGCCGCCTCTCCGCTCCTGCCGCCGGTGCTCCAACTTGGCGGGTGAGCCCTTCCTCGAGACGCAGGTAAGGACCCGCGTACAGCTCTCGGGTGGGGGCACCCCCGCTGGCACCCGGGCGGTCGGCGTTCCCGGGGGGTCCGGGAGCTCGTCCCCAGCGTCCCCAGGCTGCTCCAGTGGGATGGCAGCACGTCCCCAGGGAAAGGCAGCCCCGCGCCGAGCTCGCGTTGGCCCCAGGGGGGGTCAGAAAATACGCTGGGGGATGTAAAGATGAAAGGCTACAACCTGGAGAATCGAGGACAAATTACCTCGTCAGAGGCTTTGGCGTGGCCAAAATGTAAGGATTGCAACCAAAGTTTTGGAGGCCAGATCTGTCGGAGCAATTGCAATGGCACCTTGGACCCAGCCTGCCTTCGGGACTCCCTCCCCGGGTGGCAGCTCAGCCGCCGGCTGAAGTTTGGGGGTGGTTTTCCTTCTGCGGAGAAGCCTCAGCAGCCGGCGGGAGCCACGCCACTGCCGGCCGTCCCCGGGATGCAGCTGGGCAGGGGAACAGTCCGGGGACCCCGGTAGATCTGGCTATTGACGGTGCCGTGAATTGTGCCAACGACACGGCTTCCCTGAGCAGCACCATCTCCCTATAGCCCTGAGGATGCCCTCCCATTTTGTGTCTGGGCGGAAAAAGCCACTAGTTCGGGAGTTTCAATGGGAAGCACTTTCCGTCTCTTCCCAGTGCCTGTTTATAATTCCTTCTCCGAAGCTGCTGCGGGTTTCACAAAAGCCATGCTGCTCTCCCAAAACCCATTTTACTGGGCTGCTTCCTTTGCTTCTGAAAAAGATAAATTCCCTTTTCGTTAGCTTGAGATGTGCCACCAGTAAAAACCTTTTTCCCGGGAGGAAGGTAGCGCTGTATAAATACCAGGGATAACCAGAGAAGTGGGGTCTGAGCCTGCCTGCCACACACAAGGAAAAAAATAGCTTTGGTCTCTGAGGGACAGTTGCTGGTTACTTTGTAGATTGTCAGGAGAAGAAATTACCCAAGCCAAAATGCAGTGACTGCATTTCTCTGGCAAAAGTTTCTTGTGTCGTAAAAGCAGCTGGCAGAGCTAAAGCTTTGGGGACCTGAATCTACTTCACTTTGTCTCCCTGAACCGCCATCAGAGGCAGGTAATGAACACCATTATTAAAGAACGAGTAATTTGCTGCAGCTCCAGCATGGTGAATTTGTTCAGCAGATCCCTGCTTTTGCGTGGTACCCAACTCCTTCCTGCCCTCAGCCCAGCCTGCAGACGTCACCATCACTTGCAGAGAAGTGACCAAGTACTCGGCAAAAATTTGGCCATTGAAATCCCCCTCTACCACCTACAAGCTCCCTGGAGCAAGCCCCAAAGGGGCCAATCCTGCCCAGCCCGGGAGCTTATGGCAGAGCTGTCTGTGGGCCCCTGGCATGGGCATGGGCACTTCAGGCCATTTTGGTTTGTCTGCCACCCTCACAGCCCTTCTGCTTGTGTTGGGATGTACTCACATCTTTCCAGGGCTATCTTTGACTTCACCAGATAATCCAAAGCTCTGCCCTTTCTGCCCCCCTTTTTCTGGCTAATTTCTAAAGCCCTGGACCTGAGCCTGTGACTGGCAGGTACCACCTGCAGGAGCTGCAACTCCGTTGCTTTCAGGGTGGTAATTTCAGGCAAGGTCTTCAGACAGAATTTCTCTATTTGTAGAACTGGAGATGGGCAAATGATTGCCTTTTCTGAGTGAAGGGCTATGGCACAGCATTAGAGAGGGAAAAATAATCCGTTACAGGTTTCCTCCAAATTGTCCTTCTGTTGCTGTTTCTCTGTCAAGTGAAAAAGGCAGCAAACCAAACCAAATACTTTGCTCAGCCTGGAAGGGAAGGCTACAATGACCCCCAGTGTTTTTTGGGTGCATCACTTAAACCAGCTTCCTTTTGGAGTAAAACCCTTCAGGTATGCTTTGAAAACCAGAGTTGGTCACAGGATTTGTCCCCAAGCTGGATGTCTGGAAACTCAACAGCTGGTGTGAAAAATTGGCCCAAGGCACATCAGAGATTCAATGCCATGTGTGACAGCCACACTGGTGCTGCTCCTGGGCTGGGCAGAGGTTTCTCTGCAAATCCTTCCTGCTCTCCATGACTTCCATGATGGCAGGGGAGGACAAGAGGGTGATGCTGAGGCTTGTCCCCACACAGCAGGGACATGCTGGGAGGGAAACACCCTGAACAGAATGTCCTCGCTCAGCGCACGCAGGACCAACAGTGCCGCTCACCCAGTGCACAGCTGCTTCTTTCAACACACTATGACTCTGGATGGATGCAAGAAGCAACCTGAGTCCTGTCCCAGGGAGGTGGTGACATGGGCTGGGAAGAGAAATGGGCCAGGAAGAAAGGGAAAGCATCCATACAGCAAATGAAGGAGCAGCCCGGAGGGCGCCCCAGCAAGGCAACTTGACAAGGTCATGGAAAAGAAAATGTGACATTGTTTTGCAACAGCTGTTTCCATGCTACATGGAAAAAAATTTAGCACTATACTCTGCATGATCCTGGATTCTGATACTGTGGGATGGACAAGGGGTGTGGGATGGCTGGGGGCAGCTGCTGCCTTTCCTCTCACCTTATTCCTGATGATAGAATAAACCAGTGTGAACTGCCCCTCCTCCAACTCAGAGGGCATATCTCCACTTGAGTATTTTTTGGCAATATAGAATTTTGGAATATGGAAGAATCTCTCAACATCTGGTTTGGATTGCACCTTTTGACCCAAGTAATAATTTTAACACCTTGAAGTTTATCTGGGGTTTGCTAGATGGAGAGACAGCAATCCACTTATTTGCTGGACCAGGAAATCAGCTTACTGCTGATAAATACACACTGTTTTTGGAAACTTAGGGTTTGGAAAAGTAAGTTGGAAAGGTGTCATCTCCACAGCATCAGTTCATTTTTAAAGAGAGAGCAGATCATTGGCAGATGAGTTACACATCTGAACTACAGAGGAGCCTTGTGAATCCCCAGGAGAATCAGGACACAGTAAGCAAAGTGGAAATAGACCTGAGCTGAAGGCAGGGAGACATGGATAAAATAAACAGGGCAGTGGGGAAAGCAGGGTGCTGGCATGTGCAAGCCTTCAGGGTGCTAATGAATCATTTGAGTATGGATTTGTTGTAAACAGAGACAAATGAGCAGTCCTTAACAGACGCTTTACATTGCCAGCTTCAACTGATAAGAGGGTGATTTTCAGGGAGATGTGAGGATGGAGTTAGGTGCTGTGGCTAAGCTGCTCTATCAGCAAGCCACAGCTGTGAAGGGGAGAACATCTTTCTGTCCCCCCGACAACTGCTGCCCAACTTGAGCACCTGTCCCCATTTTGGTCTCAGATGGTACAAGTCTCTCACCTGGAAGAAAGCCAGGTCCCACCTGTCTGACCACTTTTGTGCTGGGTGCCAGGACAGTGAAGGAAGATCACCCCTGGGGTGCAGACCTGCACATGGTCCCAGGCTGGGCTGCAGGGCCAAGGGGTGCAGGGCTGGTCCTGGAGGGGAGCATGAGGCACAGGTCTGCTCCAGCACAGGGTATTGCTGCTCTCAGAGTGGTCTGTGGGGAGGACAGGGTGCAGGGTCGCATGGTAACAGCAGCCATGAATGGCCTGTGGGATTTCATGGGCAGGAGAAGAACCTTGAAGTAGAGATGACGGGACTGGAGAAAAGGGTATGGATGAAAGTACCTGCTTGGAGAAGAGCGTGGAGCCATTTAGGATAATCACTGTGTTCAGTTCTATAGTGTATAAATAGTGACGGAGAAAACCTGATGTGAAATCAAGGATTGTAGCCATTAGCAGAGGAAAATCAGCCATGAGCAAAATTACAATCTGCCAGCAAGAGCTTCTGTGCATCTTCCAGCAGCAGAGAGAATGTCTTGATAGTAAACACATTTTGAGGGACCTCTGTGAGCAGTCCAGTGGGATACTTTTTGTCCCTTTGGCCACTCTGAGCAAGGAGCCTGATCTTGGGCGAGGGGCTGGGCTGCCTCTGTGCTGAAAGCATTGGAGCCCAGGTGTAGGTGAGTTTTGTTCTCAGTGGCTCTGTATGCATGGATGTTTCTAACTAGGTTTTCTACATTGAGGGCAGGATGCCAATGCCCCTCTCTCCAGAGAGCAGCCTTAGGGCACTTCCTTAGGGTGGTCCTGAGCTGAGGAAGAGGAGGTTGAAGCCCAGACCCAGTCTGAGCTCATGTTTCTCCAGGACACTGATTTAGATGCTGTAGTAGGCAGGGGAATTAGTCTCCCCTGACCCTGGACGGGTGTTTTTTGGCTGAGATGAGAAGTGAGAGCCCAACTCCAGTTCCAAAGCTGTCTTCACTGGCTGATGCCTGAAAGGGATGGAGATGCTGACAGTCCCGGCAGCCTCCACACGTGGGAGTCATTGCCCTGACCTCCACTGCCTCCCAGCGACCCTGCTGGGTCCCCGTACAGGAAAGTGAAGAAGCCTCTGGTGAGAGCAATCCATCAGCTTTGTTTGGCGTCGTGTGCCCCTTTAAAGCCTCTCCCTGGGGCTTATTGTTGAGGGTGCTGCAGGGCTGCTGGTTGTTTGGGTGCAAACCCATCCGGGGTGCTCTGAGGCTGAGAGGACTGTCCCAGTGTGGCTCTTGGAACCTCCAGAACCTGCCCATCCCTGATCCTTTCCTGGTCCACTTCCCTGGCCCAGTGCTGCCAGCCAGGTCACCCAGTCTGCTCTGCCTCAGCTGGGCACCCCACGGCCACTCTGCTGCCCTCCAGCTCCGGGCCAGCCCCAGGAGCAGCCCCCCTACACTGCCCCCTCTCCTCTCTGATCCCGAGTACACAGGACAGCCTGCAGAAACTTCCGACAGCCACCTTATTTACTTGTTTGCGTCTCCTGCTGAAAAAAAGGAATGCCGAGAGAGTCCAAACTGCTAATTATACACCTAGCCACCCACACCACCATGTGCTTTATTTCCATCACCATCCATGCTTCCTCCATCCCGCATGGCCAGCTCGATGAGCCCTTCCCGTATCTCTCGTGCCTGAGGGGCACGGCGAGGTGCACCCGGCAGGCTCGGTGAGCTCAGACCGCGGGTGGACGCCGTGCTCACGCTGGAGGAGCCAACGCCAGCCATGGGGTGTTGGGGAGCCGTAGCCGTCCCCAGCGATCTGGACATACAGGCACCGGGCCCG